>JAQIXA010001976.1:0-20567 GCA_034699045.1 Nanhermannia cf. coronata Gr-Ori-00579 | reverse complement strand
CCAGAATACATGATAACATTTGTAGTTATTTGAGTAAGGTCGTAATTTTTTGGACCCAAGAAATTTCGATTTGCAAAAACATTAGAGAACCTACTTCCATTGTCATAATGTCGGAAAAATGGTGTTTTCATTAATTGAGCAGAATGAAGATATGACATGAGGGATGATTGGTCCATATTATTGACGATTTTATCGATGAATTGATTCTAAAAAATAATTTTTCAATAAATTTTGGTACATTTAGATTGGTTTTAAAAAAAAGTTGAGGCAGAGGATATATCTGGGTTTCAGGCCTTTCCATAGTAAACCTCGGCCAGAAAGCCCTTATATCCTTTGATATATCCTTTGAGTATGGCAAAAAAATTTGAAATATTGTATCCTTACACATTGAAATTCACATGCATTCCAGCCAAAGAGCAAAAAGTACAATTGGGCACAAAGTATTTTATTGTAAAAATTTGCTGAACATGTAAAATAAGTCAAACTTTGCTCAAATTTTGTTCCATTTGAATTGGTTTTTGAATCAGCTAATATTGTCTAAAAAAATAAAAATTTTGAATTTTTAAGATTCGTAGATTAGAAAATAGTTTGGAAATTTTTGAAATTTGGACATCCTGTTTTCGATAAGTTCTTATTTTGAACAGAAAGTTTGGAATATCTCTAATTAATTTTTTGGATTGAAATAATAGCTGGTTAATCAGATAGCCAAGTGTCAAAATTTAAAAAAAGTTTCCAAACTATCCCGAATCTACCCATATTTACTTTAAATTGCTGAATAAATTCGATCTGATTGCTTCCAAGAATGCCTGAAAATTTATAGAAAATTTTTTTTAGAGTACAAACTTGCATTTTTAATCTAACTTTCTGTGTTTCCCAGGAAAGCAACCTAATTTTAAAAAAATTCAATTGAATTAAGTTAATTAATCCGATTTTTTAAAAATACCGGTGCTAGTAAAACAGCTAAAGAAATTTTTTTATTCAATTCTGGATACTCAGATAGGGCTACCAGAAAGGCTGTAGTGCCCTTAAAATTTACAATTATAATAAAAAACATTGATGTGAAATGTAGTAGATTAGGGATAGTTCGGGTAAGTTTTTGAAATTTTAAAACCCTGTTTTTGGAAGAGCCAAAATTTATGAGAATGAGAAGGTCTTAATAAGGGTATCACTAAAATAAGATTATAGATATGAAAATCTCAGATCAAAATAATAACTGGCTTATACTCGTACGAAAAAAGGTTGTTTATAATCCAATTTGAAATACGATAAATTATTAAAAATTTTAAATATTTTGGTCAATTTTTGAAAATTTTTGACTAATTTTAATGATTTTCAACAATTTTCACCAATTTTTGAAAAAATAATTTGACTATTTGACAAACTTTGTCAATTTTTGGCCAATTTTATCCAATTTTGACAAATTCTGAAAAATTTTGATAAAAATTGACAAATTCTTATCAATTATCCCAAATGATCAATTTCAAAAAACTTCAAAATTTAAAAATCTTTAAAATTTTATCCAATTTTGACAAATTTTGACAAATTTTGACAAATTTTGACAAAAATTACATATTAAAAACCTCAAATTTAGGATCATCTAACGATTCGGATGATCCAATAAAATTTCAAACATTCAAAACCTTTAGCCCGACTATCCCTATTCAATCCTTACTACTATGGTCTTACTTGAGATATTCCTAAATAAAAAATTTCTGTCCGATTAGTGATATCTGTAATATACTGTATATTGGATTTCAATTCAGAGACCCCCAACTCATGAAACCTTTTGAAAAAATTTATAAAATAAGTTTAATAAATATTTTAAAAGATTCCAATTTAATCTTATCCCTATTTCGGATAAATTTACCCATATTTTTTTGGCCTCCTTTACCTCTGTATAATATTAACATTTTTAAAAAATCCTATTCTAGACTAATACGAGTCAATAAAAGTATCATCAGTCAATTAGTCAATCAAAGTATTCGCGTGCTAAGTGGTAAAGAGAATGCTCTGTTTTGAAAAAATTACGGGATTCCATCATTGAAAACCGAAGAGGAATTGTTAAAAGTCCACACCTCAAGATCCAGGACAATTCCTCGTCCCATACAGCTTATCTTTCAGTGGCTCCTCTGAGGAGCTTAGAATTCGATGAACTTCTTCATCCAGAATCCAGCCTATTCTCCAGACATGACCATGACTTCCTGTGATTATTATTTGTTTCCACTTTTAAAAAAATCCCCGCAGGGTAAGAAGATTTTCCAGTGATAATGAAGTGAAAGAGGCATTTTTAGGCTTTTTTGAGACCCAAACTTTGGAATTTTTTTGAGAAGGTTACAGTACTGATACTGTATTCTTATATTATTACATTATTTCTATTACTACTACATATAGGTATGTACTATAGATACCTACATAATACTTACTACCAACTATAATAAGATCTGAGAAAGCGCAAGTTTTTATCTGTAGAATAATATAATATAAAAGTCTTTGTAATATCTAATACTAATTGTAAGTATTGCATTGGGGATAGTCGGGATTCGGATTTTGTGAATAAATAAACTGACTTGTAATAACACCTAAATATTAACAAACTTGTATTTCAATTAAGATTTACTAACCATATAAAGTAGTCTTAATCACATTCAATACTTTACAGAGTCCCTCCATAAACTCCAGAAACGTTGTTTTTTCCTAATAAGGTTAGTCTCTCAAGAATAACAAAAAAAAATGTGAAAAAATTTATTCTACATATATAGCTGACGGGCGAATATATTGCTTTCCCCTCGTACCTATAAGATAATTGGGAAGCCATGTATTTATGAAGGGTAAGGTACTTGAATGTATTTAAATTTAATTATTTTTAATGATATTATGTTATATTATTGTTATATATTAAAATAATTCAAGTAAATTAGGACTAGCAATATAATTAAAATTAATTATTTATTTAAGGACTTTTAAAAGTGCAATTAATTGAGTTACATTTTTACCAAATTTTACTAGTTAAAAAACACCCTGTACATATATCTACACTTACGATTAGTTAATAATAAGCCTTAGTACTTACTATTAGAAAAATGCACAAATTTTTAATTTTTCTAAATTTTTGTCTAAAATTTTTCGATTCTTCTGCTTCTTCTGTAGTTCTTGAAGACACTGTCAAATTTATTCTGAATTGGAATCCAAGTGCAAATTTTTACAATGTTCAATTTGACCTTGAAAATTTTGATAATTTTGAGGTCAAATTCACAGAAGGTCAATTTTCATTAATATTTTGCAATCAAAACTCGACTCCAATGTGGCCTCAAATTGAGCGGAATTTTTTGAAAAATCCTCGATTGTATTTCCTTTATGAAATTCAAGATTTTGAAGATCTTCAGAAAAGTTTGGAATTTGTAATTTTTTTTAAATTGCCCTTTCAAAAAAAATCCCAATCCGAAATTCTGACATTTTTAAGACATTTTAAGTAGGGGTAGATTAGGGATAATTCGGAATCCGAATTATCCCTAATCTACCCCTACTTAAAATGTCTTAAAATATTTTTATAAATATAGATAACATTTTTGGAAAATGAGAGTTATGATACAATCTGGTTAAGAAATTTACAAAGTCATTTTTTGCTCATAAAATCTCAAGAAATATATCGAAAATTATTGGATGAAATTATCTCACAATTGGGCTCAGTTGAGAAAGGTCTAATTGGTCTTGGAAGCCGGGTTTTTCTATCTTTTAAAATTTTTGAAAATCCAACAAAATTTTATGAATTTTACTTTTTGAAAAATCAAACTTTCGAAATTTTTGAAATCCCTGGTAATGAATACTTGAATAATCGAGTAAGGACTAGAGGGGATTTTAAAGGGCTCTCTATAACTGGTTCTATGAGGGTAATATTTTAATAAAATTTAAAAAAAAATAATGTTTATATTAATTGGATTTTTAATCAAAAATGAAGCATCCGCAGTTTCATATAGGTGAAGAATTTATATTTGAGAATGAGAGGCTCGTGGATGGATTCGCTTTCAAAATATTTCAAGGATTCACAGAGACGCTAAATTTTGAGTAAAATTCCATAAATAATCGATAAATTGACCTCTAAAGGTCAAGGTCAAAATCAATGTAACACCTTTACTGTCTGAACAAAAGACCTATAAGAATTTTTAATCATATTTATAAGGCCCACAAAAGCAGAAAAACGCACATAAAAGCACTTTTCTAAATGACTTTAGTCCAGGGCAAGGGAATTCTAAGTTTTTTAGGTTTTTTTAGATTTTCAACCTAAATTATCTTTTTAAAACCTTAATTAGGTTTTAGTTTTTTTAGGTTTTATGCAACCTCGTTTCATCAAAATGCCTTTTTAAATCTTAAACTGAAAATTGTCAAAATTTTCAGTTTTTAATGATAAAAAAAGGCATTTTTGATGAAACGAGGTTGCATAAAAAAGGATTTTATTCAAAAAATTCAAGTTTTTTTATTCGTTTTGGTTTTAATTTTGAGATTTACTATTAAATCAAAACCTAGAATGTTAAGGATATAGGTATACAGAAAGGAAAAATAAAACTAAAATAGAAAAATTAATTTTTAAACGAATTTAAATGGAATATTTCCAGAAATTTGTTTAGGTTTGATCACCTAAATTTATATTTTTTTAGGTTTTATTCACCTAAATTGGTAGTTTTTTTAGAATCTTTTAGATACCTAAACTACCATTTTTTAACAACCTACACTTCTTGATGCTTCAGATCTGAACAATTCATGATTAAAGAATATTATGTAATGCAAGGTTCAATAGAATAAGAAGCCCATTTAGAACTTTTGCAAAATAAATAACACAATTTAACACTTTTTTTGACCTTTTCGCAAAGGTCATTATATCTTTTGATATTTAAAGTCATCCAAGCTAATTCAAGTGCTAATAATATAGAGAGAACTTTTTGTTTATTCCATTTCATAAAAAATTTAAAAACTAATTTTTCACAAAGCCAAAATTAATATCAAAAATATTATCCATTTGATTAGCTAATTGATCAATATATTAAAATATTTTGATAAGGTTCAACATAAAATATACGATGGAGGAAAGCCAGGCGCCACTTGTTAACGGGAGTTGGTTGGGGTTCGGCAAGGAGATATTCGAGGGCCGTTCCGAATTCTCGATGGAGAGAACAAACATTTTCATGGGCAGAGTTCAGACTTTCAAATACCTACATCCCATCTATCCTCAAAGGTTACAATTAATATACATAGGTTATTTTTTAATTGACTTGACCTACTTAAAATGTGAATAACTCAAAGATCATCAGCTCCATTTTCATCATGTACATATCATTCGATAGAGGTTGAACAAACTTAGATAGCACATATTACATGTCATAATTAAAGAATGCTAATTACTTTTTTAAGAAAAACTGTTTCTTTATTTAATACCCAAAAATTATCCAAAAACTAAATTTTCAAAAATAATTTTTTTTCAAAAAGTGCTATGACTTTTGAGACAGTTAGAGACCTCTATTTAGTGTTAATATTATATGTTATAAAAGTATTAATCTTTATGTATTACAAGGCTTGTGACAATTTAAAAACTCCAATCAATACTATATTTTTGGCATTTTTGAAAAACGAACTACTTTTTCGTAAAATAATTCTATCTCAGTAATTAGCATAATTGGATTATGAGATGTAATATGTGCTATCTAAGTTTGTTCAAGCTCTATCGAATGAGATGTATATCATGGAAATCGGGCTAATGGTCTTTGAGTTATTTAAGTTTAAAGTAGTTGTAGTCAATTAAAAAAAACTTTTATATCGGATTTCGGATAATTATTATCCGAAATTTCTAGGTATAATTTGACAAATATTAATTTTTTTGCGAATATTTTAGAATTTTTGTATTTTTTGTTCAACCTTCATCAAATGCTTTGAAAAATGTTTTCCAGCGACCTTTCTCTGGCACATTGTGGGTCCTTATATTCACCTCATGGTCTCTAATCATCCTCATTTGCTTCATTTTCAAATATTTTGGAAATTATGCCAAAATTCCCGGACTATACCTTCTTAATGAAGTTGATCTTTGGTCCATTTCTACTCTTTGCAACCGAAGTATAATATTATTACAAGTTTTTAATAATTTTTATGCTTAAAATTTTATGCTTTAAAGCCGTACATATAAATCCTGGGACATGTTATCAAATGGCCTTTTTGGGGGTATACAGAGACAACCTAAAGTCTAAATTCTGCTACATGTTATCAAATGGCCTTTTTGGGTCGACGTTTTTCCTAAAAATCTCTTTAATTACTCCACGTAGAGACTTGAAACTTTTTTTATTATATCCCTAGGCACATTTTACACGGAAATGCGCAATTAAAATTTTGATAAAAATTTAGATACAATGTAAATAAAAGTAAAAAAGATAGCAAAGGTTTTTTCAAGTACTTTGGACTTGATAATTAAAAAGGTGTTACCGCATTTCCTTGTAAAATGTGTCTACGGATATAATAAAAAAAGTTTCCAATCTCTACGTGGAGTTTCTTAAAGAGATTTTTAGGAAAAACGTCGACCCAAAAAGGCTATTTGATAACATGTCGCAGGATTTAGACTTTAGGTTGTCTCTGTATACCCCCAAAAAGGCCATTTGATAACATGTAGCAGAATTTAGACTTTAGGTTGTCTCTGTATACCCCCTTAATTTAATATTATCTTGTATAGGTTGGTACTTTTACCCCAGAAATTTCTCTCTGAAATTAATTTTCATAGTTGGAAATTTATTTGGATTTATGATTTATTCATATTATGATTCAGTTTTACACTCAATGTTTAAAATCCAGGACTTGCCCATTAAATCCATGGATGATTTGATTAAAAGTCCAATTCAGTTCTTTCGATATAAATATAGTGGCTCCTTAGATATGTTGCAAACCATGGTAAAAATACATATTTGAATTTGGAAAAAAATAGAAATGATTTCCGTGGTAACCATAATTATTACTATAAAATTTTAGACACCAGATATGAGTGCCCTGGGCCAAGAAAAGGTCAAAATATTAAACAAAAAAATTGGGGATCGTTACGGAGAACACAATGAAGGGGTCAAGTTAGCATTAGATGGGGCAGTTGGCATGGTTACCTCAAGACATGATTTCTTTGCCACTGGTTACACAATGGAGATAAAAAATTCAACTTTTTGTGAAAAATTGACATTTTATGAACTTGTTCAGAAACCTTTCCAGGTCAATATATATATATATATATTCAATATGTCAATCAATATAATATATAGGGTATGTAAGGCCGGTATAAGTAAAGGAATTGAAGTTTGGATCGCCAAATTTATAACATGTTCATTGAATCTAGAATTTCTGATCAATTATGACTTTTTCAAATTTCATAAATTTAGAATTTTTCAAAAATTTTGACCAATTTTGAGAAAATTTGTCCATTTTTAACCAATATTTTATCCAATTTTGGTCAATTTTGACAAAAATTGTATATAAAAATCTCCAAAATTGGTAATTTTATCGAAACTTTTGATCGATTTTGACAAATTTTTGGCAAATTTTGACCACTTTTGACAAAATTTGTCCAATTTAGACCAATTTTATTCAATTTAAACATTTTCTGTCTCTTATAATGAATAATGATTCAATATTTATGATTCAATTTAAAGTATAGATGTCGATGTTTTTTGCCAAGAATTCGCCATATCCAGAATTTTTCAATCATCGGTAATTTATACAGGGTGGTTTTTAAATGAGTTAACATTTTTTTTACAAAAAAAATGTATTTTCAAATGACCTTCAAAGGCTCCGATTTTATCTCATCCATATTTTGGTAAAATTTGGCCCTTTATACTTTATATTATTGTCTAAACTAAATTTAAAAAAATTTAGGGTTAATTTCATACAGAGGTAAAGTTAGATTACTAATATATATGTGTAAATTCATTCAAAATATGGGTGAAATTAATATTTGAAAGTAATTTTTTTAGCTTTAAATACCTCATTTAAAAACCACTCATTTATAAAGTCTTTTAAATACTCTGATGAAATTGTTCATTTTATAAAACATAATATTAAAACATAGGCTATTGAAGCTAATTGAGACTGGAGTATTACACAAATTGAAAAAGGATTTTGTGGTGACATACACCCCAAAATGTGACACTTTGGGGTCAAATTCAGCTCTTAAAAGAAAAATTTCAGAACTTTTGGATTTGAAAATTTTAGCATTCGGATTTTTATTTTTAGCAGCAGGGTTGGCAATTTCCTCAATTATTTACCTCTTTGAATTCTTATATTTTAAATACAAATTAGACATTTATGATAATATTCTGTACTTTATAGGGAGGTAGGGTTGTCGTTATATTATTGGGCAAGCGAAGCTAGCCCTCTATATTCAACTTTGCTTGCACTTTGTCTGTCTGTCTGTTTGTCTGTTTTTCCAAAGGATAACTCGAGAACTACAGGACCGATCTTAATCAAACTTGGTATGGATGACTCCCATAGGGTCTCGGTGTGCCATTTTGACAAAAATTTCAGATTGCCCCATTCTAAGGGGTCACGGGACCCTTTAAGGGTTCGCCGGGACCATACAATTATTTATTTTATAAAAATGATCCTTAAGGTCTGAATATTATTAAACCTTTATTTAAAAATTATTGAATTTTACTCGCAAAAAAATGATTATACAAGCTTTGAATTTATAATCAACTGCTAAAGAGCTGTTGATTAAGTCCTAGTATGTTAAATGCCATAAGAAAAAAAAATTTAAAAGTAAAATTAATGAGAAGTTTGCATTTTTAGTTAAAAGTAGTTCAATTTTTTCCGTACTCATTTCGATTGACATAAATTTTATAAGGAAATACATATGTACAGTACTATAATATATAGATACACTAGTGTATATATGTTTATGTAAATACATAGTTACTTTAAAGAGAAATTTCACTGTACTTATTTCGATAATTTATTGGCTCATTTTAAGTTACTTTTCCCATATAAATAAGCATTTTGATGGTCAAATTAAGGTAGGATACTTTCAAATTATCCAAAAATATTTTCTATTTTAAATGGCCATATAAAGTTATGATTCATAAAATTACAAATTGACATATTAATCAATATAATATTTATATATAGGTAATTTACACCCCTTTTATAAAAGATATGATTTAATTTCATCTCTATTTTGGTTGAATTTACCTCTATATATCTTTGGTCTAATGAACCTCTGTAATGAAATTAACGCGAAATATTTCTATTGTGAATTATTAAGATTAGAATTTTTGAAAATTTTTGAAAATTTTTAGTCATTTTGATCGATAAAAGTTTAATTTCATCCCTATTTTGGCTGAATTTACCCATAGTTTTTAGTTTAGTTTAAGATATGTTAGGATTGTGTTAATTTCATACATATAGGGGTTAAGTTAGACCAAAAATATTGGGATAAATTCATTCAAAATAGGTGTGAAATTGAGCCTCTAAAGTAATAGTTTTTGTATGACTCTTAATTATGAGTAATATTTCTAATCTTAAGTTGCAAATAATAAACACAAGTAGGGTACCTATTATAGTCCGAGCGAAGCGAACACTTTGTCTGTCTGTTTGTCCGTCTGCCTGTATGTAGCTGGATAACTCGAAAATTACAAGACGGTTTTTAACCAAACTTGGCATGAATGACCCCCATAGGGTCTAGTTGTCTCATATGTACACAAAAATTTCAAATTGCCGCTTTTCTTGTGGTACTATAGGCCCTTTTAAGTGTTCCCATGTTAATCAAATATGAGAATAAGGAAATTCGGTGGAAATTCCGAAATCGTCTAATAATTAAATTCGAAAATTGACCTCAGAAAAATGGGGCAATCAGAGATCCATTCGACCTAAAATCAGATCAATCACAAAAAAATGCTAAAAATGTTTTAAAAAAACGTTAAAAAACGTCAAAAAACGTTTAAAAAAATGCTAAAAAAGTCAAAAAGTGCTTTAAAGTGCCAAGAATTTCTAAAAAAAAACGTTAAAAAGTGTCAACAAATGTAAAAAAAAAAATATTAACAATATTAGGGTAATTCAACTCATCGCTTGAACAATTAAAAATAAATTAATGAGTAGTTAAATAAATCCTAGTAAAAAATACATTTTCTAAATTCTAAACAGAATACTTTATAGACATGTTAATGCCCATAAGAAATTCAAAGTCAAAAAAATAAAAATAAAAAAAAAAATAACCTTAACCTGCTCGCCCACGATAGTCTATATATGGGATAATGCGAGCTAAAAAAAATCATCACTTTTTATATTTTCCCACATTTTTTTAACATTGTATCATACACACACACCTATTATTATTATAAGGTACATTTGACAAGTAAAAGTTCACAAAAAGTGCAAAATTTATGCCAATTTTTAATAGCTTTTATAGGGGTAAATTCAACCAAAATAGGGATGAAATTAAACCCAAGTTGATCAGAATAGATAAAAATTTGCAAAAATTTCAATTTAAATCAAGGAATTCACCAAGAAATATTTCATTTTTGGGTTAATTTTATACAGGAGTAAAGTTAGACCAATATTATAGGGGTAAATTCAACCAAAATATGGATGAAATTAACCAGAGGCATTTCGATATCTTAAATTTTTTCAAAAAATTTTAAAATTTCAAAAAATCTTGCAAAATTTTCAAAAATTAAGTCTGTTTACTTGCTTCACTTTTCTGAGGGAAAAGTGTGGGTTTTTCGTATCAAAATAGGGATCTGATTCATACACCTATACATAAGTGTTATAGGAATATAGGAATTCTAGTATCTGAAATACAAAATGTGTTTTATTTTCCAACTGCCTATTCAGACAATGGTAAAAAGGTCAGTTACTTTTTTTTATATCTAATTATTTATTTTGAGTAAAAAGTAAGTTTGAAAAATTCACTTGAAAAGATCCTTATTGATAATAAAATGAATTTTTGTGTTTAATTTCATCCCTATTTTGGTTGAATTTACCCCTATATTTTCGGTCTAACTATACCCCTATATGAAAGTAACCTAAGAATATTTTAGTTTAGTTAATGTTTAGATAGGATTTTAAAAAAATTTGAGTAAATTTCATACAGGAGTAAAGTTCGACCACAAATGTAGGGGTAAATTCAACCAAAATAAGGATAAAATTAAACACAAGTCGATCAAAATTGACCAAAATTTAAATCAACGAAATCACGTAGAAATATTTTAATTTTGGTTAAATTTCATACAGGAGTACAGTTAGACCACAAATGTAGGGTTAGTTAAATTCAACCAAAATAAGGATGAGATTAAATCAATCGAAGCCATAAAATACGTTATAACGTTATCCAATTGTACTAATGCATTAATATCTATACTACTTTAGATAACTGTCTCAAAAAATAAATTCAGTTGAGGTTTAAAAACGGCAGTTTTTTTTTCAAATATTAAAAAAGATACATTTTTAAAAGTAACTTAAATACTCTTATAACTATAACCTAACTATATAGATAGGTAAGATTAGTAAGTATGCTTGAAATCTGGCTATTAAACTGTAAAAATGACTTTTGAATTGGGATTATTTTTTGGAATTTGTTGACCAATTTAGTGGATTTTTTTAAGTCATTTTGTTGTATAGTAATACTACAAAGTATATGAGAGAACTTAAAAAAGCCAAAAGCCTCAAAATTTTTCGATTTTTTGACCCTTTTTTAAACGAAATTATGCAAAAAAATTTGAGAATTTTTGGAAATTTTTGATTTATTTTATAGTAAACTACAGACTGTATAGATATTGTATAATATAAATAAATAAAGTGTTGATTATTGTGATAATTTAGCCTAAAAATATCTAATAAATAGGTCATAAATAGGTCCCATATCGCATATATTAGAGCTTTATGGTTTTGATTTTGTTTCCAATTGGGAGATTATAACCAGGCAGTAGTATATTGAAATAATTTTGCCCAAAAAACGGACAAGATTTGAGGGCAGTAAAGTTCAAAAATGTAAAATCTAAAATGCGTATTTTACAATTTAATATATTTTTGCAAATCATTGTATAATCGCCGTTATACTCTACCTGTAAAAGATACTCTATAGTATCCTAATACATTTAACGTATATTATGTATATTTAGGGGTAGATTAGGCCCAGTTTGAATATTTGCAGAATTTCCTACAACCTTTTTTTCAACTGAATCCATTTCCATTCGGCCTAATATCAGATCAATACATCACAAAAATATGTCAAAAAAATATGTCAAAAATTTCAAAAAAAAATGCTAAAAAGGTTAAAAAAAAATTCAAAAATTCCCAAAAAATGATAAAAAAAACGTTAAAAACGTCAAAAATACGTAAATAAACCTTTAAATAACGTTAAAAACGTCAAAAATACGTAAATAAACCTTTAAATAACGTCAAAAATGTCAAAAACAGCTTCGAAAAGTGTCAGAAAGTATAAAAAAAAACTTCAAAATTTGTCAAAAAACGTAAAAATGTCAAAAAATGCTAAATAAAACCGTCAAAAAGTGTCAAAACAATTTACAAAATGTAAAAAATGGCAAAAAAAGCTTCAAAAGTGTCAAAAAATGTAAAAAAAAATATATCATAATTTGGTAATTCCTACCTACATTAAATTGTAAAAATTCCAGATGTAATGAATAACATGGTTCAGGTTCATTGAAATTGAAATATAAGTGGCTGAATAAATTTATGTAAATTTCCAAACTAGGCCTAATCTACCCCTATAATATATTATGATATTATATACCTAGGTATAGTAAAAGTATAAATTTTTTTTCACACAAGAAGTCCTCGTAAGAAATATATGAGGATTATTAGGGTGGATTTGCCTGAGGGGTTTCATCATATTTTGGTCGTTCGTGATTCTCAAAGCCATAAGGATATGGCAAATTATAATAGTACTGTTCATAAAAACACAAAAATTTAATAAAAATTTCTTGTTTTTTTATACAAATTTTGGAGATTTTCATCTCCAATAAAATGGATTTTTTGACCAAAATGTTCCTCATTTGTGCACTACTCTGTATAGCAGTCCAAGGGGTAAGAAACAAGACATTTTTTGACCCCAAATTTTGTAAATTTTGGCAATTTTTTTTGTAGATTTTGGGTGATCGAACGGCTGAAAAAGAGGAGAATTTAATTCGGAAATCCATCGTTTATGATAAAAAAACACCAACTGTTTTCTACTGCCCTCAAGCCAGGCCTACAGGTCAGTACATACAAAATTTTGAGCAAAATTTTGAAAATTTTGAAAATTTAGCCAATTTCATACACATAGTATTTGCACTTAAATTCTTAAAAGGAAATTTTCGAATGAAAAGTAATTAAGGGGTAGATTAGGGATAGTTTGGGTATGTTTTTGACTATCTACGAGTATATACAATAATTAAGGCTCCGATTTAATCTCATCCCTATTTTGGTTGAATGTCATACCTCTATATTTTTGGCCTAAATTTACCCCTGCAGAATATGAAATTAGTCCAAAATTAAAAAAAAAATCTAACCTAAACTACTCTAGTATCAATCTAAATTTTAAAAATTTTGGATTAATTTCAAACAGAGGTATATATATGGGTATATTCAACCAAAATAGGTTCTGAAATTCTCAAAATCTTTAAAATTGTGCATTTCTCAATCAATTCAGCTTTGAAAAACCCAACTTTGGCCTCAAATTTGACAAATTCCAAAGAAATATTTCCGCAGGTTTTAGTTCGATTATTTTCAAGAAGTGACATTTATAAGCACTTGAATTTTATTTATTGTGATTTTTATTCTTTAAAAGTAAAAGGATGATTAACATATTATAATATACTATTAAGTCCATTAGATATTACTTTATTATATAAATAAGTATCTATATACCTATTATTAAAATATTATCTAGGCAGGTACCTACATAAAGTATTTATATTTATGATGTGAAATATCGACTTTATGACTTCATACTTTATTATTAAAAAGGATTTTTGAAAGGCCCCCCCATAAGAATACACTATGTAAGGGGCTGATTTCATCTCCTAATGCATTTCTCAATGCTATTTTTAATGCTTTTTTTTCGCAGTATTATTACAGAGGGATAATAATTAGATTTAATTACTACAAGACCATTTATTCTCAAGATATTTATTTATATTTAAAAGCTATATAAATAGGGAGAAAAAAAAACATCACGAAAGTGCATTTAAAACTTGTAATAAATTTTTTTTACAAAGGTCTTTGAATGATCCTGTATTAAAGTCCCATGTAAAATGTCATTGAAATCATTAAATTATTTTATTAAATAATTAATATCTCAGAACCCTGTCAGTATACAGGGTCGGTCAATTTATGACTAATAAAAGGTCGATATTGAAATTTTTGACTTAAAAAAATGTCTAAATATTGAAAATTTGACTAAAAAACCTCAAAATATTGATAATTTGACTAATAAAAGGCCAAAATATCGAAAATTTAGCTTAAAAAAATGTCAAAATATCGAAACTTTGACTAAAAAACTTCAAAATATTGTAAATTTGACTAATATTTAGAGACGGCCAAGATATTCTCGTGCCTGAATCATAATTTAAAAATATCCAATTTTTAAAGGCTCTGAATTAATTTGACACCTATTTTGGTTGAATTTATTCCTCTATTTGTGGTCTAATTTTACCATTATATGTATTTAACAGATATTAATTTTAAAAAAATGTCTTAATTTAGTTTAAATCAAGTTAGTTAGGTTGGGATTTTTTTTAAATTTTGTTCGAATTTCAGAGGTAAATTCAACCAAAATATAGATAAAATTTTACATTACAAGACTTATAAATCGTTTCATTTCAGAACTATTTACTTGGACATATATAGGTAGGTATTTATTTGAGTGGGATTATTCAACAATAATGATAGGCTTAATAATTCAATGGATATAAATAGGGGGAGATGTTCATACATTTTTTTTGTGATGAGTCTTGTGTGTGTGTTTGTTTGTGTGTGGGCTTAAATGAGGAAGGTTGGGTCCTTGATGGAATCCCCCATTTTTTATACTCAAATCTTAAGTAACTACCAAATATTTTTACAACACTAAAATACCAAAAACAACAAGGTTAACCCAGCCGTCTAAAATTGCCCAAAATAGCTAAAAAAAGGCTGGTCAAATTGGTCAAATTGCCCCCCAAAACTGGGTAAAAAGAACCAATTTATACACGCCAAAATAGTGTAGCAAAAATTAAAATTTCAGCATTTAAATATAGGCTTTTATAAATATTCATTTTTATTGCTCAATTTCTAATTATTTATATCAAATATATGTAATATGTAACCCTACTAACAAAAATCAAAATTATTTACTAAATACGGCTATTATCTTATTTTAATATTAGCTTAATTTTGGTCAATTGGTCTATGACTATTTTGACCATTATAATTAGCCATAGGTGGTTGGATGAAATCAATTTCAGCCGGCTAATTGCCAAAAATAAGGGTACCCTAGTTATCATGCAAATATTTGGATTACCCTAACTTATTATAAGGCTATACAGAATAATAAGGCTACAAGTAGTACGAGTATTTATCTATCACATAAATTCTATTTGTATATTCATATACTTATCTTTAGTGATATTCATATCTCAAATTTTCAATTTTGAAAACCTAGATTTTGTAATCCAGTAATCTAATGGACGAAAACTAGGATTTCATATTGAAAATTGCGAGATAAAAAATACTACTATTTTTGTAATAAAAATTGAATTCTAAGACCTTAAAATATCAGAAATTTTTAGATTTTCAATTCCTCGATTCTAAAGTCGCAAAAATGGACAAAAAATGGGTCAAAAAAAATTCGATTTTTTTAAATTTTGAAGCACTATATACATAGCCTAACCTAAAATAAAATAAAATAAATTGGGTTTAATTTCATACTTTCCATAAATATATGGGTAAAATTCATCTAAAATAGATATAAGATTAATCTACCTATATAAATGATTCAATTTCTTTTTGTGTTTTGCAGGTGTTGATAATATGATAGTGAAATCTCGACCTTTGTCTAAACTCTGCGAGTATCAGGGACAGGCCTTACCAGAAGGATACACCTCGGACTGTTACAATGATGTCGATGAGACGGGTAAATTAAATTTCAATCCATTTTTTTAGAGTTTAAATTGACCCCTATTCTATGCATGTTAATAATTATCTCAAAAAAACAGAGGAGAAAATCAATTAATTTATAAAAATTTTGAAATTTGAAATTGCTGACTTCTTTTGTTATTTTGATCTGGAATTTTTTATAATTTGAGATGAATTTGACCCCTATTTTGGTTGAATTTACTCCTATATTTTAGGTTTTACTTTGCACATGTATGATATTATCCCAAAATACATATTTTAAAATTCTAACCTAACTTACTAATTTAAACTATGGTAAAATAGGGTAAATTTCATACAAGAGTAATTTAGACCTAAAATATAGGGGTAAATTCAACCAAAATAGAGATGAAATTAAACTTTAGTCGATCAAAATTGACCAAAACTTTTAAAAATTTTAATTAAAATCAAGCAAATCACCTAAAAATTTACCCATATATTTGTAGTCTAAATTTACTCTTATATGAAAATTAACCAAAATTGAAATATTTCTTTCAATTTTGGGTAATTTTCATACAAGAGTACAGTTAGATCACAAAAATAGGGGTAAATTCAATCAAAATATTGGAAGAAATTAAATAAATACACGTAAAAAAAATTCCTTTCTAGAACTGTCCCCCTAATAAACATCATGTCGATTTCTTTGATTGAAATTTTTTGTTCAAATTTTGGTTAATTTTGATCGACTTGGGTTTAATTCCATCCCTGGTTGAATTTACCCCTATATATTTGGTCTAACTCTACTCCTGTATGAAATGAACCCAAAATTGAAATATTTCTAAGTGATTTCTTAAATTTAGATTGAAATTTGTGCAATTTTGTGTCAATTATGATCGATTAAAGTTTAATTCCATCCCTATTTTGGCTGAATTTACCCCTATATATTTGGTCTAACTCTACTCCTGTATGAAATTAACCCAAAATTGAAATATTTCTAAGTGATTTCCTTGAGTTAAATTGAAATATTTGCAAATTTTGGTTAATTTTGATCAAATTGGGTTTAATTTCATCCGTTTTTTGCTGAATTTACCCCTATCTATTACTCCTGGATGAAATTAACCCTACCAATAAATTACTAAAATAAATTAAATTTATTTATTTTACAGATTTTGCTTGTAAAGAGAAACGGCGTATAATGGTGAGTCTTGGAAAATCAGAAGAATTGTAAAAAAAAATTAAAACACAGAAAATTGTGAGATACATTTTCTACTTAAAAAACACCAAAAAAACATCAAAATAAACAAAAAAAATTTCAAAAATTTCCAAAATTTTCAAAATTTTATATGCTTTTTGGGTTTGTTTACTAATTTGCGTATTTTTGAAATCACACAGAAACGTCTTGACACGGTCTCAGAGGGGAAATACTAAAAATTTTACCAAAAAAAAAATCTCTAACAAAAAACGCCTACAAAACCACGTCGGTCAATAACGCTTTAAAAATTAATTTTTATAACTAAAATAATATATTTATACATACATATATAGGTTAATTTTTCTATTTTTTAATATAATTTAATTTTATAACTAATTTTATACCATAATTATATAATATTATTAAATTATAATAAGAACTTCTTGATTTACTTTTTTTCAAAACAAAAAAAAACAACAAAAGTTTGCATTCTACTATAATATACCTACAAAAATCATCACGACAAAAAACAATACAAAAAATGGGGGTAAAAAATTAATTAATTAATTAAGATCTAACCAATATATATACGGATATACAGGGTGTTCCAGAATAAGCTGGAGAAAATGTTTAGGCTTTAATATAGTATAGACCTTGTAGGATTTTTAAACAAGTAAGATATACATATAGAGAGGAAATTTAACGGAGATTTCGAATATCTAAACCTTTCCATGCTAAGGTATAAAGGTCAAAAGTTATGGGTCAATAAACTCAAGATTTATAGAAAAAATAAATAAATTAGGCCAAATTTGCTTATAAAATGACTTAAAATACCAAAATTTACGATTTCCTGGTATAATAATGCTCGAAAATCTTGAAATTCAGAGTCTTTTCAAGTAATTTCGGCCAGTAATTTCAATTTTAAAAAAATTTTCTCCCATGTTATGTCTTGAGTTGATTGACCCATAACCTTTGACCTGTACAACTTAGCATGGAAATGTTTAGAGATTCGAAATCTCTGTTAAATTTCCTCTCTATTGTATATCTTACTTGTTTAAAAATCCTACAAGGTCTATACTATATTAAGGCCTATATATTTTCGCTAAATTTTTGGAACGCCTTGCATACCTAATAAACACCTTAATTTTGTTTAGAAAATTTTAAAAAACATGTACACACCATAAGGTCATTTGATCTAAAAATCTAAAAATTTAATGATTTTTAATAATACCTATAAGAAGTACCTACATTATAAAATTTTATTGGAATTTCAATATACATACATAAATTTTGGATCAAATGGCTGAAACATCATAGAATAGCAAATTTTTTAGTCAAAATTTCACAAGGGAACAGACCTTGGTGTAGTACCTTAATATATGTGACAATTATATAGAGTATTCGAAAACCTTGTTTCTCAATTTTAATAAGTTTTTTTTGTAACCTTTTTTACATAGAGATAAGTCAAATAAATCCCTTAAGAATTTGCTCCCTTAAGGAGCAAATTAAATTTAAATCCAGGATTTCAAATTGAAATCCTAGATTCAAATTGAAATCTAGGATTTTAAATTGAAATTCTTGATAAGAATAATATCATTATAAAATAAAAGACTAGCAGGTTCACCCGTGCTACGCACAGCTCAGGGTAAAAGATTCAGCGCGGAAATTTCAAAAAAAGAGTTCAGTTTTTAGGCTCTCAAAATATTTTTTTGATTGTAAATATGGCATAAAAATGTCCAGGGTCACATCTAGGTCAGTTCCCTTGTACACTCTAGTATTACAATATACAATATTATGTATTCTAATCAAATTTTGTCAATAAAAATGGCGGTTAAATTTAAATTAGAAACGGCGTAAAGCGAGTAAGCGAGGTATGCAGACTTTAGAAATTTTAGAAAAGTACACACTGCATACCTTGTACTAACCTTTACACACTGCATCATCTGCATAAAAATCACCTTTTTTATTAATCATCTCAAAATTTTACAAAATTTTACAAAAATTTGTTAATTGTTAATACTTTTATATATAATATCTGTACTGTATAATTATTATCTAATTAATTAATTAATATTTTACATCGACTGGCTCGAGTTGTTTTTATTTTACCATAATATTAAATGTGAATGCAATACTTTATGTTAGTAAAAAAATCATTTTTAAAGAAATCCTTCGATTTTAATAAAAATATTTTTAAAAAAATGAAATACCTAGATATTATAATTTTGATCAACAGACAGACCAGAAAATTCGAGTCAATTATTGTCTCTACAATTTTTCGATAGATGCCTAGTTTAGGAGGAGTTCAAAGCTTCATATATCTTTACAGAAAATTGAAAATATGTATAACCTACACACACTATGTATTTAACAAAAGATCCGAAATCAAATAACCTTCAAAAAAAGCTTTTGGTCAAAATTGATTCACCCCTCTATTACAGGCAAAAAGGCAAACTATTTTACAGACAAGTCCTATTATTATTATGTACCGGAAACACCTATTAGGTACTTATTCTTATTATTGACAAAAGCCTATTACATACCGGCAAACTTATTACTGACGGTATTCGGTCATTTGGAAAGAAGACATTTACCCTAGGACATTTGCCCTAGGACATTTGCCCTAAGACATTTGCCAAAGCGAACTTTTGCAAAACGGGCTTAGAAAATGAAATGAATGATCATTTTTAAATTCAGGGGGTTCTATTTTTGAGCTTTTGTGTCTATTTAGAGATATGAAAAAATGTCAATCGTGGATCAAATTATGATATTTCTGTTTATTGATACCTTTTTGAATTTTGAAATGGTACCTACCTAAGCTTTTTTTAGAAATATTCAATACAATAGAGAAAAATCATATAATCATAATCTCAAGAATTTTCAAGTTGCAGCATAGTATTAAGTAGCAGTAGGGTACATAATCTCATATATTATTATTATTATTATTTGTAATACCTAGTAGTGATAGGAGCGAAATATTCCAAAATTTCGAAAATTTCAAATGTCAAAATGACATCTAGACATTTATTTATTACCACCTTGTTATAGTAGTAATATAAAGTGTCTTTCTATATGGTGTTAGTTAACGAAAAACAAATTACATTATGTAATCAGATTACATAATGTAATTTGTTTTTCGATTACAGTGTAATCTGAATTAATTTAAAACTGAAATAAAGTCCATACAAATACAAATACAAAATCTGATCCACGTTTGACATTTTTTCATATCTCTATATAGACAAAGCTCAAAAATAGAACCCCCTGAATTTAAAAATGATCATTCATTTCATTTTCTAAG
>JAQIXA010001975.1:0-20568 GCA_034699045.1 Nanhermannia cf. coronata Gr-Ori-00579 | reverse complement strand
GGACAAATACCCTCTGACTAGTAGCATTTCAAAGTCACCATGTTAAGCTTATGGTAACTATAGGTAGTCAAACACCTCAAGAGGATGAAAATGAAAGTAAAAAAAGTCGATTTTCAAGTAATTATCTTTGATAAAATTTTAGTAGTAATTTGTATGCTACCTATTAAAGATTAAAATCATAGTGCTTTAAAATATGTTCACGCGATATCTCTTAAAAATATTATGTAATTTAAGTAATTGACTCGGTAAAAATTGAGTATATTAGAATTTGATATTGATGAATTTATTCTTTTAATTTATTACTATACATAGGTATGTATTAAAATAAAATAATAAATAAAATGACATTTTATTCGATCATCGATCACAACACCACAACAAACATGATATTATAGGTATACAATAAATAATAATGCTTAAAAATGTAGTAAACTTACCGAATCATCATTATCATTTCATTTCACTGCGATACAGATGCTTATGCTCTGCTGGCTGATGCGATGAAAAAACGGTTTCTTACATAACACCTGCAGACCACCGTCGTCATTCAGTATAATCACACTACTATCACGCACAAATAAAACATAACATGGTACGTTTTTTAGTTATTATTCAGGAAATTTTGAAATATCTCAACTCAACCTCGAGTCGAGGATGAGGGAGGATTTTTTTAAAATAATTTAAAAAAAAAGAGAAGTGAAAAGTAAGAACGATTAAAGATTTCTAATTCTAAATTAATTTAGAAATTAAAAACTATTTAATTTTAATTAGGTAATAAAAATAAATACATTTTGTTCGATTGACTTGTTAGTGTTAGGTAAATCATCTTAAAAATCTTGTTCCAGCCCCAGCAGACTAGTAGAGTTCAGTCAGAGTTCACTCATCGTTAAAAAAGTTTGTCATCACTATCACAATCACAGGCAGTACATAGGCAGGTCAGCAGGTAATAAATTTTAAAAATCCTATTCTGTAATTAATGCTGGTTATAAAATTATAAGTATTAATTAGGTAGTATTAAAAAAAATAATAATAAAGCATGTCAGACCTTATATTATAAAGATAAAAGTCTTTTTATTCTATAGCTATGCTATGCTAGGTTAGATACCACACTGCACTGTAGACAGCTAGAGCTAGATTAGGATTAGATTATTAATATTACCTAAATTAAAAGTCAATTACAGAAACAGAGTAAAAGGTAAAGATATATATAGGTATTAAATATAGGGTTTAAAAATAGCTTATACCTACTCTTTTCATAATCACAATCAGTTTATTATTTCATATTTTCTAAAACTCTTGTTTTACTTTTTTCTTCTACTAGAATGAGTTCATTAAATATTATGACCTGTATAACCTGCCGTGTCGTTTTTCACGATGGAGAGATACAGCGTGAGCACTATAAATCAGATTGGCATCGATATAATTTGAAGAGGAAGGTAATTAATTTGCCACCAGTAACTGCAGAGAATTTCCAGGAAAAATTATCTGCACAGGAAGAATTTGAAGCGAGTTTAGAAAAGGATACTACAACATATTGCAAGTTGTGCAAAAAATCTTTTGTAAATGATAAAGCCTTTGAGAATCATACTTTGTCAAAGAAGCATGTCATGAAAGTTAAAGAGACATCATCAAAAAATGGAAATGCAGAGGCGAGTCAAGAAGATTTGGCTAAAGATCTTGATTCCAAATGTGATCTTGATGGAAAAGAAGGAAAGAAACTTGGTGGTGCTGGTAAGAAATTTCCACCCTCACAACCTGTTGTTGTAGCTGTTAAAGGGCCTATAGCTAAAGTGGATTCGGACGATGATGGAGAAGGCTGGGAAGAGATTGATGGAGAGCCAATTAAGCCGACAAATTGCTTATTTTGTGAACATACAAGTGAAGATATTGAAGGAAATCTTGAGCATATGACTGCTATCCATTCATTTTTCATACCTGATATCGAATATTGTATTAATGTCGAAGGACTCTTGGAGTATCTAGGTGAAAAAGTTGGCGAAGGTATGGTTTGCTTATGGTGCAATGAAAAAGGAAGACAATTCTATAGTTTGCAATCTGTTCAAGTAAGTAGAATTATTTTTATTTTTAAATGAAGGATGAAGGAATTATTTTATTTAATATTAATCTCGTTATTTTAATATAGCAACACATGGTTGATAAAGGTCACTGCAGAATTCGACATGATGACGATGCTCTGTTTGAATTTACGGAATTTTACGATTATAGTTCAAGTTATCCGGATGGAAGTGAGGAAATTAACTCTGATGAGATCTATACACCTGATGTCTTAGATTTTAATGAAAACATGCAATTGGTTTTGCCATCGGGTACTGTTCTTGGACATCGTTCTCTTCGAGTTTATTACAAGTATAACCTAATTGACCCTCAAAGATAATTACTTTATGTGTATTATTTAACATATTTTTATATTTTCAGACAATATGTTAATCCTAATCATGTAAGAACTACACCAAGGAAAATTGAAAATTACCGACAAAGGATTCTTACACAATATAAGGCGATTGGTTATCAAACAAGCAGCAAAGTTATAGCTCAAAGGTAAAAATTTTTAAAACACTATTTCAAAGATATTTATATTTTTAGACTTGCACCTATTTTTTAAAATTCATGCATTTTTAATTTTGAACAGGAAACATCGAGACCAAGTGTATATTAAGCACTTCTGGGACAAATACCGGACCAAATTGGGTGTTAAAGGAAATAGCATTCTTCAAAAACATTTCAGAAGACAAGTTCAATTTTAAAGCATTTGTGTTGTTCATTTCTATTAATTTACTAAAAAAGAAAATATTTTTATTCATCTTTTTGTCATGTAAATAATATAGCTTTTTATATTAATTCAAAGAACACAATGTCTTCTGACAAGGAAGATAAATATAATAAATAAAAATAAAACCCTATAAAAGTAGGTAATATAAAAATTGTATTAATTTATACTACTTGTAAAATATTCTATTTTTTCATTTTTTGAGCTTCCTGTAGTCAAATTACTTATCTGAGTTGCCTGATCAGAATTATTGAAGTACTCTGTTTTAAAATTTAGAAATTGAGCTTTATTGCTACTTGATGTAGAGGTAGATTTCTGTACTATTGTATCTTTTAGAAGAGGAGGCTTAAATTGCATAGATGGTATAGGATCTAGAATATTTGCGATTTCTTCCGAAGAATTTTTCGTTATATCTGTAGGCAATCTTTCCAGCTTTTCAGGATATAACATTCCCCTTGTTAATTGACAAACCCATGGATGATAATGAGACTAGAATAATTAAATAGTATAAATACAATTTACAGAATGCTTAATGCGTATGCTCTGTAATTTAGATATTATGTAGGTAGTAGGTATTAATATTAACATTTACAATTAATGACGTTAACTCCCATAATGTTGAAGATTGTGCACAAGAATGATCTGGATCGTCCAATTCTGGTAAATAAACACTACTTGCACTACTCTCGTCCGGATTCATCAAACAGGCTGTTGCTGGATTCAACTAATAATATGAAAATAGAAATTATACAGTTTACTAAAAGTATTACATACCTACTGCCTATCTATAGTATTGAGTTTAATAAATTTTTCTTACTCGCAAAACATTTTTTAATTCACTAAGGATTGCAATAACATCTTGATGTTCAACCTGAAGAGACACAATGGCAATTCTCTTAACAAAAGAAGCAGCCCTTGGTCCTGGAATCTTTTTTCTCCCAGTAGCTAATCGAAGTGACCTTACAGCAATGTCTGTATTACTTTTTAAGTTTCCTAGCGGAAAATTAATAAGAGATGGTAGTTAGAATATTTCTATTATTCTATTTAGTGAATGTGAAAGAATTTTATATAAATATCATATTAGAATTAGGTGATAAAATAATTACCAGATTTAAGTGAAAACAATGCTTTGTATAGATATTTGTGAAATATAGTAGGATCCAAAGTTAAAGCGGCTCCTTGTCCATCCAATACAGCCAATACAGTACACACACAAAGTAAAATTTGTCGATCCTTTAATTCCCCTTCTCTCAATAGCTTTTCTAATGATTTTAATAAATCATCAAAAAAGTCTAAATTTATTACATGAGCAAATCTAACGAAAAGTAAAAAAAAAAATGTTAAAAATAACAAATAATTCTACAAAAATACATACCTAGTTAAATAATAAAGAGGTAAGTTCTTACTTTCCAAGACCTTCAAGAACCGCAGATAGAATGTCCTTTGAATTACTTTTTAAGGCTCGAAAATAAATTGTGAAAACAAGTTTAGTTATTTCGCGTAAGAAATGAGTTTTTCGTCCTTTATTCTCTTCAGCAGATGCTTCTAAAAGCTCTCTTTCCAATTGAACAAGTTCCTTTGCTTTCTATATTTATATTTAAAAATATTAAATATGTTTACAATTATTTCATCTTAATTATTTTGATTAATTCCTAAAAGTAACCTTTCTTTGTTTCTTTGAAAGCATCCTTCTTTGCTCAAAGGTAACTTTTCCTTCGGATTTCATTTCATGCTCTTGTTCCTTCTCTAGGTTTGCTTCTTTTATTCGAAGTACTAACAAAACATCTATAACATCGCGACGAATTAATGTTTGGTTTAGTTTTGATTTGATCAGAGCATTAATTCTCTTGACAATCTGTCGAGGTTTAAAAGACAAAAATTATACTTTTGAAGTTAACTTGCTAGGCTAAGATTTTTTTTTTTAATTTTTTTTACCTCATATGAAATCTCTCCTCTTTTATCTTTTCTAAAAACAGATTTAATTGAAGTTGATACAATGTCTCTGACTTCCTAAATTTAAATAAAAAATTAAATCATAAATGCACATCATAATTGTAGAATATAAAGTAGTGAATAAACAAATTAAACTTACCGGATCCCAATGATTTAAATAATTTATAACAAAATTGACAATATTGGAAGAAAGGTTAAAGTAAGGATGTGTTATGAGCATCTTGCACATGCAATCCAAAGATACAAGAGCTAATTTGTAAGCACCCTGAAATAGAAAAAATAGTTTTTTAATTAATTTAAGCTTTTCATAATGAAAATTTCATTACGGTTTGATACAGCAAACTACGTAAAATATGAAGCAATAATAGTAGGGTATACTTATACAACTATACTTTTATGATAATATTACATAGTGATAAAATGAAGAAAAATAATTTTAAAAAATACCTCTGAAGATATGTGAGTCACACGCTTTTTAGGTATAACTGTTGCTAATTTTTCCAATTTTTGCAAGTACAATCTATATTTTCGAAGGAGATTAGCCTCATATCCTTGTAATTCTCTTGTTAACTTTTTTACTATAAAAAATAAATAATTTTATATTATTAAGCATTTATTGTTTGAAATAATTCTATTCATTATATATTAGTTAAATGTGCAATTTTTACATCGATCGCCATCAATATTATGATGTTTTATAGGATATAGTGGCAAAATATCTTGAAACACGGCCAATAATGATAATGCAGCCAATTTTGGAATTGTATAAGCAACTGAACTATTTGGTTTTTCTATCATGGTGAGAAGATAATCCAAATTTCTTAACTTTAAAAAGAATAATATTAACATCATCAAGGTTAATATGTATATTATAAATTGTATATTAAAAGTGCTTGCGCTTACTCGATTCTCAGGATCTTCAAGAAAAGATGCAGATAGTAAGCCAATTCGTAATTTTGATTCCTCTAATTTTTGTTTGCGTTTTTCTAACAAAATATCCTTAGTAAGTGGGCCACCATTCTCTTCGAAAGTCTCATCTGGTTCTGGTTTTTCATCATCATCGACATTTTCCTCATCATGATTACTATCGTTCAACTCATTATTTTCATTCTCATCAACTTCATCATCAGGAAGTCCATTCGTTTCAACGGTTTGAATTTCTATTCCTTTTTTAGTTTTAATTGGCAAGAGCACTTTCAGCCTTTTCTCGTCGTTTAACTCGCGACTTCTTTTATTCTCATAATAATTTTCTAATTTTTCTTCATCTTCTTCATCACGATATTTTCTTCGTTTCTTTACTTCTCCTTGTCTATATAAGAACAGTATAATATAGAAAATTAAATATTCCAAGCCTTTTTAAACAAACTACATATATAGGTTATAGGGTACATATTACAAAAAATGTGATTCTAGTTAATTACTAACTTGCTTGCATTAACATCTGCTTCATTGATAAAATAGAACTTGCTCTTAAGCGATGTATTACGCAAATTTAACAAATCTTCTGCATCCACCATGTCCAATACATCTTCAGGATCAATTTCTTTTTCAGGTACTTCTAAATTACATTATTAAATTACAACAAACTTTAAATCAATACGAATAAAAGAAAATAACATAGTTAGGAGTTAGTTTATTTACTTCTATGATTATTTCCAGAAGCTTTTCGTTTCTCTTTCAATTTTCTAATAGCAATAAGTTTTTTCCTGGCCATTGACACTTCTTTGGATCCAGTCTTTTTTCCTTTGCTCATTTTTCCACCCTTGATATTCTTCATCTTAATTTTACTCAATCCACCCTTCTTTCCCTTCATTTTATTACTTGATGATCTCTTGGCCTTGAATAAAATAAAAAATTTAAAAAATTTAACCCCATACACTCCTCATGATAATGACTCAATAACATAGACATAAAGTTGATTCATGAATATAAATATAAATTTACAATAGGCATAGGTATATAATATAAATTTACAATTACCTACATTAAATTTACTATCGGTCTATATTGCTTAATTACTTAATTCAGCTTCAGTTCGGAAAACCCAAATTTTAGCCTCTAAAATCTCTTTTTATTTGTTTGACTTTTGACATCTAAAATCTACCTGAATGTAAATTGAGACCGAGGGCAAAATATCTTTCTTTTAAAGAGCTAATTAAATTAAATGTTGAATAATATCTGTAGTTAGCTAAAGTTTAGTCTTAGTTTTCACCTAAATGTACGTAACTGTAAAACTTTTGATAAATTTATGGTGACTACTACAAAATACAAAAACCAAAAAAAAGTCACTAATAAATAACAATTTTTTTAGTAACTAGCTTCCCTAAATTCTAATCCTAGTGACCTATATCCTATGACGTGACATAAGTCAAAAGTTTTAGTTTTTAAATAGTGATATTATGACATGGACATGACCGGACCGAACCGAGAACAAACAAATTAGGTCTCAGGTCTAGCTTAGGAATTAACTAAAATATAATATCTAAATTAAAAAATGGAAATTTAAACAAACTTACCATTATTTTAGAATTTCGTCACCTCAATACAATTACAATTTCTTTGATAATTAAATTACCTACAATTTTCAATTACAATTAAATTAGGCACAAAAAAAGTACCTAAGTTAAGTAAAATAAAAATATTATTGGAAGAAGAAGAATCTTGAATTGAATAATAAATTGTTTGACTTTTATTTTTTTATTTTTTTTTAAAATCATCTAAAAAAACACATGCGTTTCATAAATTGCTGGCAAAAAGAAATGCTATTTAGCCTACCTATTGCATAATACAAAAATATATTAGTCATATATATTTACGACACTATACTAAGCTAAGGTACTATTTTTAGTAGTAAGTGACTTTTTAATTTTTAGTAAATTCTTGCAAATCTATTTTTACTATTTCTCTAATTACAATTTAAATACAAGCAATTATCTAATTGAATATTACAATATTTGCTAAATTTGAGGTGTTGTATATTATCTATCATTTGAATTTGGACTACTACACTGTACTTTGAGCCTTATGTTTTAAATCCTAAATTTTTTGTCGGGTATAATTTCTGTAACTTACTAATTGATATTTAACAATAACAATTACCTACCTAAAATTGTGATCACTTTGAACTTTGGCCAGAATATTTTGAGTTTTTAGTCAATTTCATTTTTATCCTTGATTTATTTAAAGTAACCAGTGTAAATAGTCATGTGTACTTAAGTTTAAAAGTCGTTTATTTTCTAAAAAAGTGATTTTTAATTTTGATTTTTGATTAATGTTTTTATAACTTAAATATTAGATTTATTAGAAATAGAATTAAGTTAAAAGTTAGGGCAATTGTTTTTAATCAAGTGAATCTAATTTTAAAAGTGTAAATATAATTTTAAATCTAAATAGGTAGGTATATATTTATTTTTATAATCGTAAATCGCAATCATCCGCACTACGCGACGACATCATCGGTCACTCGTCATCAATCAGTCATCTCTATCACATCACCAAGTATAATCGTCACCTGACCTTTGCCCCCTGATTTTGTTTTGGTTCCGAATCGCAAATTAAGACTTGCTTTGGACGACGGAACTCTATTTTAATCAAAATATAATCTAGTCACTTATTTTCTGTCGTGTAAGTTAAATTTTTATTTTTATGAATTTTTTTAGGTCTACCTTTTTGAATTGTAAAATATTGCATTGCAATGTTCCTTACTAATTTTAGTAGTACCTTAATTACATTTAGTAATTTTTATTGATTATTAAGGTATCGAATCGTACTTATTCTTATAAATCATTAATGGCATTAGATCTTATTATAAAATCAAGTTATGCAATGCATGCATATTTATGTAATGGTACATTACTTGTAATAAGGTAATTTAGGTAGTAGATTAGGGCATATTTACTAAGATCTATTCTATACTAAGGTACTTGGATTTATTTACCTTTATTATTATGTTTATAAAACATTAATAAGCATTAAAATACGTATGCATGTTAATGTTAAGTTATTTTAAACTTGCCGTTTTCAATTAACTATCCGATAAGTAGGCTACTAACTTGTAGTAGGTGTAGGTAGTAGGTACTCGTACAAGTTACTTGTACTGCTCTCGAGTTACCTATTATATAAAGCAAAGTTATTTATTTTATGACTACAATCTAGGATCTAGGATAAAAATTCATAATTTTAGTTTTAGTAATTATTATTAGGTAGGTGTAGGTAGGTATATAATAATGTATAAAATAATAAAATTAAATAATGTATAAACGAAAAATTATATATTTAGGTACCTATATAATAATAATAGCTGAGAACTTAGCTATCGAACCACAAATATAAATAAATAACATACATAAATAACTAACATCCTCTTGACTCTAAACTTAAACTCTACGGATATCGATAACGATTTAAAATAGGTACCTACCTTAGATAGTAAATAAAATAATCAGTACTTAACCAGAAAGTTAAAGGCAGACATGAATTAAGAATTGAAGAAAATCGGAATGAATGGATATCCAAATCTTAAAATGTCATTTCATAGTATGTACGGAGTAGTATTTGATATTTGATAGTCAATTTAACAGCTTTTTGAAATTGACGTTTTGAATTCGTAGTATTCTGGAAAATCATACAAGAAGGTCAAGGACAAAAATAATATTTTAGTAATATAAAAACGAGAATTTATTTTCGGAATTTCCAGACCTCTTTAAGCATTAAAAAAATATTTTATTCTATTTGGAAGATTTATTATTTTATGTTTATTACTATATACTTATTAATATCATACTTTTACCTTTTGAGAGAGATCAATCAGTCAGTTTTAAATAAAAATTCCTATAAAAAGTATTTGTTCCCTAAATACCTATTTGAAATTAGAACTAGAAATAGAGACTAGAGAGAAAAAATACAGCCTGTTATTTAGGTAACTATATTGTTACAGTAGTATTACCTAGTAGTTTGTAGTACTAATTAATAATTAAATTATGTTTTGTATTTTGTTAGTTTTATCTAATTATTTTGAGTAAAATATTTAAAGCTGAATATGAATTGTGATTGTGAGACAAGTTAAGTTTTAAAGGAGTAAGTACTCTCAATTAATTTTAGTCTTATTTTTTAGACATAAATCTTCACATATAGAAATCTTTAAATGAATTGATCTTATATTATTACCTAGTTAAATTTGCAAAGTATCATTGGAAGTCCATTTATGGCGGTCTAGATCAAAGATTAATTAAAACTTTTAAGTCTCTTTAAAATATGGCCAAACCTAATCTTATTATTATTAGCTTTAGATCGATTCAATTAAAAACTTTTTATACAATTTTAAACTCACTTAATTTTCTTCTTATTCTTTAAATATCCGTATTAGACTTTTATGTAATCTTGTTCTCGTAAATATGTATGTAGAATGTACAATGCAAATACAAATACTACTTTGGCTCATTATTCCTTTTTCAATAATTTTTAAGATTTTAGATGAATGATTTTATTCTATTAAATCTACTCTACGATTTGACAATAGTTTTATTATCTTATTTTTGATTAAATGCAGATACCTAAGTAGAAAATATATATGTTATTCATTTTCTTTTTATATTTATTTAATTACCTAATCCTAATAGGTTACGATAATGATATATAGATAAATCCACCTACCAGATAGATATATCTGCTTTTTAAATTATTTATTTTGATTAATTGTCTACTAAACTCCAACTCGAAACTTGAAAATAGGTAGGTTGCCTACCGTAGCTAGGTAGGTATATTGATTTGATAAGCACAAGTACATACTTGACGTACTTGAACTTATTATGAAACTATAGTTAGTGTAATGAGCTTATGTTTTTGAAGGCTGATAATGTAAACCTCTCTATACAACAAGTAGTTCGATTTTGATCACTAACCTCTTAGTACTGTATACTCACTTACTGATACATTTACTGATATTATTAAGTTATATTTTTTACAATTCCAATTCCAAGTATTATAATTATAAATTATAATAAATAGTAAGTATATACTGAACTGGCAGATAAAAGAAAGCATATTTGAGATTACATAAAAAGTGTTTTAGTTTCAATTTACTTATTTATGGATATTTAAAAAATTTAATTCCTTTGAAAAATTTGGTTAATTTATTAGAAGATTTAAATATTAGGTAGGTAGACAGATAAAAGTAATATAAAGCTAAAGTTATACTTTTTCAAGGTGATTAATTTTAATTTTAATTAAGGTCAATGCCCGGAGATAATTCAAATAATGAAGAAGGAGTAGTGAAAGATTCTAATGAATCTCCGAAAAAAGAAATTCCAAATAAAAACGAAAATGAGAATCAAGAAAATAATCATATAGTTAGTAGTAATAACTGCACACGATCTGAATACAAGAGAACAGAGTCCATATCATCAGGTAAAATATTACTTATACTTATAACTTACAGAAAACATGCATTATAATTAAGTATATATGTAAAATATAAAAATGGACCTAGTTATATTTTTCAATTTTTCTATATTTCTATATTTAAATAATAAGGTCTGTCAGACGATACTTTAATGACAATGGCCTGCGACGGTGAATCTATATCAGATGCTAGATTATCTTTAACTGGAGCCAGAGAACATCAGCCTCTACTGAGAATGGACGAATGTAATCTAAACTGTTTTACAGGTATGTTAAAGGAACTTTAAAGAAATCTTATTTGGGTAGCGTAATTTAAGATATTTTAAGTTGAATTAGGTATGCATTTAAATATGTAGGGTTAGGATTTGGGTATTATAGGATTAGAATACACTAAGCTTAGTAAATACTTTTCACTAGCTAATGGTAAGTACATTCTCATCAAAGTTTTTATTAGTGTTAATTTGTCTAATATTATACTACATAAAAACATTTGCTATCACTTTATGATGCCATACCTAGTATAAATCAGTACAAGTAGTAGGTATCGTTTTAAATAAAGATTTCGCCTAATTGTAAACTTGGAAAATATTTTTGAGGAATTTAGAAAGTATATTGGAAGAAGGACAGTAGAGTCAAGAAAGTATATTGGAAGAAGGACAGTAGAGTCAACTACTACACCTATATCAAACTATTATTTATTTATTGTAAAAAAAGATAATTATAATAGGTAGGGTATGTATACCTATTTTTATAATACTAGCTTTACTATTTTATTATTAGATAACATATGGTTAAAGGACCTTAAACTTGAGATTTACCCTGCGCCTTATCTGTTCGGGTAGATGTAGATATATCTACTTTCACTTTTCATAGGCAATAGTAATTTTATATAAGCAGTAGTGTAGTAATAAGTACATGTTGCTATTTGTATCCTACAGTTTTGCGACTGCGAATTTCTTTAAAAGTGTAGTGTATCCTACTGATGGATATGGCTAGTAGAAAGTAGATATTATGTAGATAGTTTTTATATTTATACCGACTGAATAAGAAATTCCTTACATACCTTAAAGTAAAATAATACTAACTAGCTTGTGCTAATATGAAGCTTGATCAAATATTTAATTTTAATTGTTTAAGAAAGTACTTACGGATAGATATATAATAGTCATTTTTTATATTGTCATTTTTCTTTAACTTTGAAGTACAAAAAGAACAATACATTTCTAAACTTTCAAAAATTCTTTAGGTATTTTATTAATAATAAAATAATAAAGCATTTTTGTTTTAAATTTTGAATTATATTATAACATAAATAACTAATAGCATTGAGATAACATTTTACATAAAATAATAAAGTGTTGAGTTGAAAGTTAATCAGGATGAAATGTGTGCATATACAATATTTAATCCTAATTTAAATCATGTAGATGATCCCGTTTTCAACGACTTGGTGAAACAAGCTGAATTAGCTATTGATTGTGGAGTTTTTCCTGAACGAATTTATCAAGGTTCTTCTGGATCATATTTTGTGAAAAATGCCTCGACGGTAAGTCCAAAACCAGTATGTTGCAAATAATTTTATTTTTAAAATACGGTACTTTTAAATAATACCTACGTACTGTTATTGCCTAAATCATAAATAAAATTATAAAAGTGTTGTGTTCATTTTTAGAAAACTGTCGCAGTATTCAAGCCAAAAGATGAAGAACCATATGGAAGATTAAACCCTAAATGGACCAAATGGGTAAAAAAAAATTTGGAAACTTATATTTACACTTACACATATTATAAATAAAGTAATAAATTAATATAATAAAAATAGCTTCACAAACTGTGTTGTCCCTGCTGTTTCGGAAGATCATGCCTAGTACCAAATCAAGGATATTTATCCGAGTCCGGAGCTTCGCTTGTGGATCAAAAATTAGGATTAAATGTTGTACCTAAGACTAAGGTATTGAATTGAGAATAAAAGAATTGTATTTAAAATTTATATTTTACACTTGTCATTGCAGGGTTAAAATAAAATTATGCTAAAAACATTATTTTTTTATTTTTAGGTAGTTCGGCTTGTCAGCGAAACATTTAACTATTTAAGGATAGATAGGGAAAAAGCAAGAGCTAAACGTAAATATTAATTAATTAATATATTTTAAAAATCAATATTATGATGCTTAAAAAATTTAATTCAAGGTGCCGTTTTTGAACGATTTCCTGCTATCGGTAGGAGATTTCATAGAATCGGCTTACCACCAAAAGTAATTAATTATAATAGATTAATGTCAATGAATACCTATTACAAGTATGTATATCTATTTAATTTAATTTAATTTAATCTAATTATATTTTTTTATATTATTTTTTGCAGTGTGGATCATTTCAAATATTTGTAGAAGGATATAAAGATGCAGATTATTGGTTAAGGCGCTTTGAAACTGAACCCTTATTAGAACCAGTTCAACAGCAATTTCAATTACAATTTGAAAGACTTGTTGTTTTAGACTACATTATTAGAAATACTGATCGAGGAAACGATAATTGGTTAATAAAATATGAGAAACCCGATGTAAAGGAAACCTTAGATGAGGTACATATAAGAAATTTTATAAAATGCATAAAAATAGCAAGAAAAACGTATTAACAAATTAACTATCTTTTAGGAATGGAATGTAGTAAAATTGCCCGAGATCAGAGTAGCTGCAATTGATAATGGACTAGGTAATTGTATATTGTTAAATTGCTTTTGTTAAATTAGAATTGAACATGAACTCTTCAGTATTATTCCTCTGTTTTTGTTTTTATATTAAATTAAAACTCATTCATTTTTTAGCATTTCCATTTAAACATCCGGATTCTTGGAGGGCTTATCCTTATCATTGGGCTTGGTTACCTTATGCTAAAGTGCCCTTTAGTACAGAAATAAAAGACTTGGTCCTTCCTAAGACATCTGACATGAACTTTGTTCAAGAACTCTGTAATTTTTAAATTAAACTTTTAATTTTTTACTTTTTACTTTATATCAATTTCCTATACCTTAAACTAAAAAAAAATTCTTTATTCTAATTTTTCAACCGAATAGGTGATGACTTGTACCTACTTTTTAAGGTTTGTTATATTATAATTAAGTTATTATGATATAAACTTACTATTAGATTAGTAATTTTATACATTATATTATAATTGAATGCCTACTTCTTTACAAATTACAGCAAGATAAAGGATTCGATAAGCAAATGTTTGAAAAACAAATGGGCGTACTCCGAGGCCAAATTCTCAATTTAAACCAAGCTCTCAAGGATGGACGAAGTCCAGTTCAATTAGTTCAGATGCCTTCTGTTATAATCGAAAGGTAAAATATTTGAACCTTATCAATTTTTTTAATGTTTAGAAAAATTTATGGCATTTGATTTTGATTTTAGGTCAACTGATCCTCTGGGCGGTCGCTTCAAAACTCTAAAGCAAAGGCAAAGATTTGTTTTATAATTAAATTAAATTATTATGATATACTAATAATTTTATCCTTCCTCTAATCTAGATTTCAGTACGAAAGTCCCATCTTTTCCTGGTGCTAAATTTTTTTTCCAATATGTTTTTTATATAAATATTTTGAAGACCTTTCTGATTCAGTTATATGTAGATAAATTATTTTAATAAGTGAAATACATACCTTAGCTCTATTTATATACCTAAATAACTATAAATATTGGTTACATATGAAGACTTGTTAAAAATTAGACTAGAATATGAAAAAACATAAACGAATAATAAGGTTCTTATTCGTATTTATAATACTACGCTACGCTACCATAATTTACTATATTATTATACCTTTAGGATTAAATTAAAAAATAAGTATAAATACGTTGCGTTATATTCACCATTATCTATTATCCATTCCAATTACTCGCAAACTAACATTTATTTTGTTAATCTCTATATCTAACTATAAATTCAAGTCATAAAACAGAAATTCCTAATATATTATAAATAATTAATTTGGTTGTTATTATGAATTATATTAATATCTGTATCAAGCTTGTCATTGAATAATTATAATTATTATACCATACTATTACTATTATGCATGCACGTTAAATAAATCTGACTCGTTATTTAAAAAAACTCAATTTAATTTATACGAATATGTATAGTAATATATTTTTTTTAAATCATCAAGTTTGTGATTTCAAATGTATAAATTATAAATTATAAATGTAAATTATTCATGAAATTGATTGTTTTAGAATTTTTTAAGGAAATTAAACTTTTAGATTTAAGATTAGGCTTTTCAGGTTAGTAAGGTAGTAGTATAGGGTTCGAGATTAAATTAGTTATAATATCATATCACTGGCAACGGCAGCTAACAGCATTGACATTGAGCATTTTCTGGACAAGAGGCCTTTTCATAGCGAGGAGCTGGCAATGGTCGATATCCGCAAATCTGTCTTCGACCGCATAAATTGTAGATATTTTCTAGAATAATATCATACACAATTACAGCGATGTACATCATACATATAAAGGTTTTTAGTGATTTATATTTTTTAATTAATACCTCTACAATCATCTTTGCAAACTTTCTTTTTGGGGCAGAACATGAAAGGTTTAAAGTCGTTCCTAGATTTAAAAAAAATTCATTTAAAAAATACAATCGGTTGTAGTATATAAGTGTAGTATAACTAAGGCTGTAGTATAACTAAGGTAAATTTAGCCGTCCTTGGTTGGACCTACTACTTTGACTTGAATAGTTAAAAGAGATGTTTGTTACATACCTATAGTTTGTTAGACCACAAAATTTAAAGCAAGATACATCAATTTCTTTGTGAGGTATGAAGGGTTGTCTTTTTTCTGAACATTTGGGCCCATATTCAACCTTTATAATTGATGAATCAAGTGAAAGTTGAAAAGAAAGTTAATGTTTTGTATGTATTTTTAATTTTAGATTTTTTTAATTTTTAATTTTTTTAAATTTTAATTTTAGGGTGGGTTCAATTGGACTTTCTCTTTTAGCCTTTCTCCATGTTAGGGATAGCAAAACGGTAGGTTGGTCAAAAGGTCCTCCAGATAGATCTAACTATAAATAATTAAGTGCCATGTGAGGTACCATTGAAATCCCAATTGATTGCACTAGTACCTCTATTCTATCTAAAAATTTATAAATTTTTTTAGATAGGTAAAAAATACGTTAAAATGACCATATATTTTAGTAAGTTTTTTACTAACTAAAAAAAATTTCTAAATTTTTAGTTAGAATTTTTAGTGCAATCAATTGTGATTTCATTGATACCTCACATGACACTTAATTATTTATAGTTAGATCTGGATAACCTTTTGAACAACCTACTGTTTTGCTATCCCTAACATGGAGAAAGGCTAAAAGAGAAAGTCCTTAAAAACCTGCCCTTAATCTTACTTTATAGAGACTCATGCAGTCCATAGGATATTTAGATAATCCTAAGCAAGTTTTTGGTTTCAAAGACTGAACTCTTTCAGAACAAAATGGAACATAAGCATCTTTATAAGTAGTACATTTTTGCATCTTGCCATCTGAAGAAAGTCATAAAAATTATAAATTAAATTTTATATTATACAGGTTTATTTGAAACACTTTTATTAATGGCTCTACCCGAAGGAACGTAGTATGTTGTAGGTTTGAGACTATGTGCCCTTTCTCCCTGTTTTATGCAAAAAACATCAATATTAATCAGCTTTTATAAGTTAGAAATTCTAACTAATGTAAAATATTATTGATCAGATCAATTTCTTATTTACCATGCATCCTCGATAATCCAATTTATAAAGAGTTTTACAATCGAACCTCCCCCGAGACACATCGAGGCATTGCTTTGGTTTATAACTATTTTGAAAAAAATAAAATTTCTATTTTAACCAAACCAATATATTTCAATTCAATTTCAATTTTCAATTGTGAATAAAAGTGTGTCAATTATAGGAATGTAGGTAGGTATAGTTAGGTACTTATATTACCTTTCAACCCTTTCTACACAGTTCATACATCCGGAAAAGTCTTGAACGCAGCAACTCATTTTTAAAGGAAAAAAATGTTTTAAAAACTTATAATTTAGAACGAGGGTGAACTGCTCACTTTAAATTTTAAAACCCAATTTATTATTTTCCCATTTTAAAATTTTGATTTTTTTGAAATATCTAATGAATTCTAGAGATAGAGATCAAGTCAATCAATTAATTGGTCTCCATAGTTGAAAAAGTATTTTGCTATACCAAATTCCAAATTCCATTATGTTGGTATTTTATTTTTATCTTACTGATCGATCTAATTTACTGAAACCGAAAGATACCTTACCTATAGTACCTCATAAATACTTCCCTTGTAACGTATAAATATTTGTTATTCGAGTCTTGATCTATTCTTATTACATTACTGTATTGCCTAGTATTTCTAATCATACAGTATCTACATACTTACTACAATAAATAAATGCAAGTAATATACCTACCTTTAAGCTCTAGTACCTATATTATATCGAACAAACAAATCTGGCCTAAAAACCAAAAGGTAATCCTGATCCTGACTCTATTTTGAAATACCAACCTATGTAATATTATAAACTTATTTTTAACATTTAATTCAATACTTTTGATGTCTACAGTCTACACCTAATCTGATGCGATTCTACTCAAGTAAAGATAAAGCAAAAGCAATAAAGCTTATTACTTTAGCGAGGATCATAAAATTGAAGATTTTCTATTATAAAAAAGCAAAATAAATGCCCAATGTCCAATGCTGTTAGCTGTCGTTGCCAGTGATATGATATACTTACTAATTTAATTTCTAACCCTATACTACTACTACTACTACCTTACTAACCTGGAAAAGTCTAATCCGAAAGTTTAATTTCCTTAAAAAATTTTAAATTCTAAAACAATCAATCTCTTGAATAATTTACATTTATACAATTGAAAAGGCAATCTTGATCTTGATGATCAAAAAAAATAATATACACATACGAGTATTCGTAGATATAAAATAAAAGCTAAAGTTAAGGTTGAATAGTTCAGTTCCCCGACGGTCCGTGAAGGAAAAGTATACTACTTAAAAATATGCAAAGTATCTCAAAATGTTCCTAATTGTTTAGGGATCCATAAGCGTTCGGGTTTTTTTAGAATTTAGCGATGGTACCCGTGGTATTCAAGTTCAAAGTAGTAAAACCCCGACGGTCCATATGCAAAAAATACATATCGAAAAAAGTCAAGTAGTATATCATTCGAAAGATAATTTTTTTGTGTTCAATAAGCGTTCGCTTATTTATATGCATTATATGTACAATCTTGATCTTATTCATTTAAATCAAAAAGGTCAATATGACCAAAATTAAATTTTTGAATGTTAAGCTATTCCTATAGTAACATTCAATTTAAATTTTTTCTAATATAATTTTTTAAAACAAATTGTTATTCAAAAATTGAATAATTTTTTTAACTACTTCAACTATCCCTCCATATCAAAATTGCTTGAGTTTTGCTCAAATAAATTGATTCGCTTTCGCTTGGAAAGGCAGATAGCTTACTCGAAGAGTATCTTTGTTGAAGCCAATTTTCTTTATAGAGTCGAGATAGAAATTAAAGCAATCATCATTAGACGTTATTGATGCTGCTCTTGATTATGATACATTTTAAAAATGTGCTGCATCGGTTGGTGAAAGAATTTAAAGAGCTCATTGCGAAAGTTCCAGCTATGTCACATAACTTGAAAAGAAAAGGAACGAGGAAATTGAGGATTTGGTAAAACAAGAAAAGAGAGGTGAATGTGAATGGTAAAGCCTCGAGCTGATTCAAATTTTGAAGCAAAAGAAGATGAGGAAGTGAATGAGTTTGATGTCTTTGAAGAAGATAGAGAATATTAACTTTGATTATTTTGATCCTATCTCTAATATTTACAATTCTTACAAAAGCAGTCAGTAGTTTTTAAATCAACGTTGAGTTGAAATTATTCTTTTATTTCTAATAAAAGTTATCTAATAATAATTATCTATCTACTACCTTATTATTGCCTTATTATTATTCTTGAATTATTATTGTCTGTGGTCTGATCGTATCAATTTCAAGTTCAAGTCACTTTAAGTTATGATTAGCCAATTATCGTTGGTATAATATGTAATTGTAGCAGGGTATTAGCATACCTAGGTAGACTGTAGACTGTAGGGTACCCTACTGCCTGATGTTACTTCTACTTATCCTTACAGATACTGCCTACTATAAGTTATTCATTAGTGCATTGCATATTTTATACTCGTATTTATAAAACTAGTAGCCAAACAGGATCCATTGATTTTGCCTTTCAAAGACGATTCAAATGCTATGTGACTCGAAAAATAAGTTTTAAAATATTTGTATTGTATTATAATTTGATCCATAGTTTCAAAATAATTAAATTAATTAAATTAATTAATAATAAATCATTCGAATTCAAAATTTAGTTGACTTTTATTGTCCTAGATATTTAAAATTTAATTAAAAATTAAGCTGGGTGGGAATATCACCCTTATTAAAGCCAATTGAAAAATTTTAAAACAGAATTTTGATTTTTGATTAAATCCAAAGTTGCATCATGCTTTATGTTGTCCTTTACTACCTAATTATCGTATCGTATGTAAAATGGTACATTTTAATAAGTACATAGCTAGATAGGAGCAGATTAGGGACAATTCGAAAAAGTTTTTAAAAGAATATCTTTGGGTTAATATAATGGGCTTTCTGGCCTTTATATGAGGGATTACATGCAAAGGCCCGAAAGCCGAATATATTCTTTCAAATTAGATGAATTTCTATGACTGAATTCAAATTTTATTGTTTGCAAAAATCTAAATCAAATTTTTGAAGAAATTTTAACCAAATTTTTAACATTTGGATCGATTTTGAAAATTTTGACTCAAATCTCGTATTTTTTAAACAGTAGATTTGACAATGAAAATAGAGCTTTTGAAAAATTCAGATATAATGGGGTTTTAATGGCCTTTCTGGCCTTTATATGAGGTTTAACATGCAAAGGCCTAGAAGCCGAAGAGATCCTTTCAACATCCTGTTTAAACATGATTAGAAACAAAATATAAACATAAATTTTCATTAAAAATCCTATAATAGACTTGGCTTTTCGAATCCAAATCCAAATCCCAGAATTACCCATTGAAATGGAATATTTTGCTGAAATAGTTCAAAAATTTGACATGTAGGTAATAAAAATTAAAGATCAATAATTTAGCTGTATGATCTACTTATAGGTAAGTACCCTACTTGTATATAAACCTACCATATATTTAGGATTTAAACTGACCTAGTGTAAAGTTTAACCCTTTCAAAGCCAAATAAGGTAATGGTCCTTATAAGGACATGTAAACAGAACCCTTATAAGGTCTCTCATGATCTTAATCAAACCCTATCTCTTCTCTTAC
>JAQIXA010001974.1:0-20587 GCA_034699045.1 Nanhermannia cf. coronata Gr-Ori-00579 | reverse complement strand
CAAAAATTGACCAAATTCTTGTAACAAATCGTCTTGATTTTCAAACAATTTTGATACCTGTGTATAAACTTCAAATTCAGTTAAATGTTTAGCAGATGGTGGCAAACCTTCATTAATATTTCTTTGTTCATTCTGATAGGTATGAAGTATTTCAAGAAATTGCTTATATTTGTCTGGCTGACCTTGGAATCGGTTCTATATTGTTAATAAAAAAATTTAGTATACTATTTAAATAGAAATTATAAATTTTTGAAACTTTTTTTAGATTAGAGATCAGTGTCAACTTACCTTTATTTTATGCACATAATTAATGGCATGATTAAATTCTAATGGTTGACTTTGAAATGAAGGAAACATAGATGAAGGAACAAAAGGAGACGTGTATGAATGAGTAAATAATGTTGATGTTGGTCCTCCTTCATAATTATTTAAGCTGTTTGTTGTCAATTCTGATGTAATGTTAGTAGGTGAAACTCGGCCATCATTGCTTGAAATTAAAACATTACTTTCAATTAAACTGTTAAACAAGATTTTTTTTACTTTAAATACCTGACAACATGATGAACATTACCAATTGATGTCGATGGCTGATCTGAGCTTACAGTAGCCAATTCTCGTTGTATACCAGATGAATCAATAGCATTGAGCGAATCTCCTTCTAAACCATCTTGGATCCCAGCTGATGATGATGAATCCATTGTAGATGCTCCTACAGATGAATTTTGTGACTGACCTGATGCAAGTGGTGGTGTTAAAGTAATCGTTAATTCTCGCATACCAGATAAAATATTACTAAGCGAATCATCTCCTTCTAAACCACCTTGGATCCCAGCTGATGATAATGATGATGAGTCCATGTAGATATGCTACTTATAATATGGATGTTGTGACTGACCTGATGTTAAAGTTAAAGTTAAAGTAATTGGATTATTAGTTTGATTCAAGTCTCTCAATTAAAATTAAGGGTTCTAGTAATAATAAAATAAAATCATGAATGAAAGATAGATGATTCAATTCAATGTGCATGCACTATGCGCGCGGTAGAAGTAAAAATCGTATTCTTGCCCGCAGTTTTAGTCACAATTTAGAATTCGAAGGTGAAACATCAAAAACCAAAATTGCTAATTTTGAGAAAATTTTTTATTTCACAATTTTTTCACCTACCTGTTCACTCCTAATTGTTTTGTTAATAGATCTTCATTTTTTCTAGAGATTTATTCTTATTTGTCTACTAATCAATCAATCTAATCTGAATCGAAACATTTTATAAGGTAAGTTATTTAAATCTAAATACATTACATATAAACAAGCTTGAAATCGTATCCGTATCCGTATTCCGTTTCCGTATCGTAAAAAGATTTATAAGGGTAGATTTTCTTGTCCAGTCTTTCTTGGGGGGGGGGGGCATGATTTTCCGGGCAGAGCCGGTCCGGAGTCCGCAATTATTGGGAAACATGACAATGACATGATCCTTGTGTCAAGGGGAACAAAAACTCGGTACTCCAATCATCGGTCGGATGATCGGAATCGGAACATATCTTAAGTTAAGGGATTAATTGCTTTTAGGCTTTAGGTTAGACAACGCCACAAACTTAAATTGACCTGGACAGATGAAGGGTAGCATAGTTAGAAGGTTGATTAAAATTAGATCCGGAATGTTTCTGTTATGATCTCTAATCTCTTTTATTCACGAAACCGCCTATATATAGAAGCAAATTGAGACTACTCATTTCATTATCATTTGGACTCAATTTAATCCTAAGGTTCTAGTAGTACGTCTTGGGTTTTTAAATTTTTGACCTATTTTGTTACTCTAATAGGTATCAAGTCTAGAATTTTTCATCATCACCTCACTATGGAAAAGCCTGCTACTGACGAAAATTACATAAGGTTTGGAGCTCACCTACTTAGGCTTGATGGGACTGATAATGAAGATGATGAAAATGGATTGACAGTGGGGGAAGCAAAGTTGTTGAATTTGGAGAGAATTAAAATTGAAGAGATGAAAAAGGTTTGGATATCCCATGGAAAATTGGAGAAATTGTAAGTTTTTTGTCGAATCACTCTTTATTCTACTACTTATTTAGGACTTACAAAATAATTGTTTTGTTCTTATACAATTGAATTGAATTAAACGAGGTTTCTAGTTTCTATCTCATCATTCATATTGCTTATCTATGTTGTTTTTGATTGTTTTTTGCAATATAGCTGGAGATCTGGACTCAATCTCGATGTGTTCAAAGGCTGTTTTGTGTCCCAGAAGATTCCTATCCACGTTAAGCAAAAACAAGTGAGAGTTGAAAAACTAAGAATTGCTACAAATGTTAAACTTAAAAGGGTAAAAGTTTTTAATTAAATATATCAATCAAATCCCAATCAAATGTCAAATACTTTAGGGGCGTATTTTGTATTTTATGAATTTTTAAAACAGATTGCTGAAATTAAGGAGATTCGAGATATTCATGGGGAAATTGATCCTACAAAACGTTCAAGAAATCTGGCTGATTGTCGATTACTCCTCAAAGTTCACAATGAAATAATAGAAATTGGAATTGATGACGTCTCAAAATCTGTATTCAAAGCAAAAGAATTTGAAAATTTCCAGATGCACTGTGCTTATTACACCAAGTAAGTTAAATTACCAGGATAAAATAAAATAGATTGAAAAAATTATTAAAATAAATTAAATGTAAAGGGTTTTTACACTACGTACTGGTTCAAACATAAATTACAATAGAATAGAAGGATTCCTATGATATGTACATGATGTACATTAGCTATAATGTACAACAATTCATATTATATTTTCTACAAAAATATAATATTGTACGTCTTCTTAAATTAAATAATTAAAATAGGTTCTTACTTTACATTATTATAATATAATAGACTTAATAGACCTACATCTGCCTTCTAATACATACTACCTACATGCTTAATTATATTATGAATACTAACTATGTATAATGTATATCGATCGAAATCGAAATACCTAGCTTTTTTTTCTCCATTATTCTTCATAAAGCGGAGCTTTAATTAAATACTTTTTTTTTTTCATTTTTCTAGTACAAAGTGGCCAACTCGTAACTTTATCCAAGTGAAAGTTCAGCAAATCAAACAACTGGATTTGAAATCCAAAGAACTTCAACAGACCTTGATCACAAAACAGGTACCCTATAACTATAACCTATAACTTTAAAGGTCTAACTTGAATAAGTACAAGTAGTGTATTTAGTATAATAGTATAATCTATGGTATAATCCAATACCAAAATTCAACAATGATGAAATAATGAAATAACTTTTATTGCAGAAAAAAATGGACTACCAACACATTTCTCCAAATAAAGGATTAAAGAGGAAATATAGCTCCCTATGTATGCCTATGAACTATGAACCATCATAATTTGTCTTATTTATAATTGTCAGCAAATCATCATGTTATCTATTATCTTTCCCTATATAATATAAAACTAAGCTCTTTCGCCTCCAAATGGCTTGAACCCTACCTTAGTCTTAGATATTAAATTAAGGTTTATTAGTCTACTTACTACTTAAATAATATTAATTGATCTCAAACTTTCCGAGTAAAATTTTTTCTCGAATGTCAATTATATTTTATACAAATTCGAGTTTCATTCAAATATTGTCAAGTATCAATCCAATTAACTTTTTACAGAGATCTTCGTTATACAATGCTCAAATATATATTTTTTGTTAATTAATTAATTTGTTCTTCTTTTTGTTATTACTATAACCAATTACCTACCTGCTGATATTTGAATATATTATTGTTTGTAATTTGCAGTTGTTTTTAATAAAAGGGGATTATGTAAAATAAACGTAATAATACATAATATAATAATAATAAATATGTATTAACTTTTTATAGGGTTTATAGTTTATAAAACTTTTTGTTATAATTATAATAAATTTTTGAAATCACAAAAGTGAGAATAAGGTAAAGTAATTTCATAAATTTTATTTAACTAATATTTCTTTATAAAATCAAATAATACAGAATAGAATACAATCGAATATATATATTTATATGTATAGAATACATATAAAAATTTCCTTTAGATTCATTGAGTAATTATAATTCAATTTTAAATAAATCATAAGTCCTCTAATATTTAAATATTGGTGAGTAGATAGTCCGAATAAATTAGGTATGTATAATATTTAAATTACATTTCTTATTTTATAATTACCGATGTAGTATTACATTCTTAAAAAGCCAATTTGTAAAATACATACCTATACCTAAATGACATTAATTACAATACAACAGATTTCAATAAAGGTAGTAAGTAATTATTTATAATACATATTATTGAGATAAATTTAAAATGTAAAAGAAATGAAAAATGCATATACTTGTGCATTTGTAGTAGGACAAAAAGATAAAAATAAGATAGGTAAGAAAGAAGGTATTAGGTATGTAATGTAGTAGGTTAATATTTTGTTCAATGAGACTTATGTGTATATATATTATATAATCTTTGCAATGTAAAGTAGAAAAATTATAATAATGGAACTTTTTAAAAATTAAGAATGATGATGCTTTTAGCATTTAGAAATTAATAATAATTGTATGTAGTAAGGTATTACAAGTATAATATTTATAGATAGTAATAATATAAATAAAGAAATACTCACGCTCCACTCTCATTTCTCAAATTCTAATTGTATCTATCGACTAATTAAATCTTACTGCTACTCCATTAAAACCTAAATGTTTTTCGTAAAAACTGATGACAACTTGAGGACATCGAACATTAGCTGTCTTTGCTGGAACCACTTCGGCCCAGTCTACTTCCTTCCATTTCATCAAAAACATTAATTCACCTGATGAATCAGTTGCTCCAAGTATTTTATCTGGGTCATATCCTCGCTCGAAACCAGTTGGTTCACCAGCATTATTACGAGATTCCTATAATCGATAAGTTAAATATAATCAAATTAAATGTTTATCTACAAATTTTGATTTGAATTGAATAATGATGTGAACAACTTTGTCTAGTGTTGTAAAAAATTATAATATAATTGCAATTGAGATATTTAGGCAAAACATACTAATTGTCTTTGACATCATTTTAATTTACTTACCAAAGTCTTAGTTCCTCCTGTTGACCCTCGAGCCTTCTTTCCTCCCTTATTCTCCTTTGTTTCAACAGCAGCTTCACTTCCACGCTTCTTAGGTCCACCTTTCTTTGCCTGATCAAGAGCCCAAACTCGCTCGAATTCATCGATTAATTCTGGGCAGTCCAAGTTATCAGTCGGCTCCCAGGTATTTTCTTCTTCTCCATATCCTACCCACTATAAAATAGAAAAAAAATGTATCAAAATCAAAATAAGATAATGTCAATGCTGTCACAGCCAAAGTCAAGATAACTTATCAAAAAAAAGTATTTAAAGTCTTATTATACCTTCAAAAAGTACTCGATCCTTCCATCAGCTCCGTTTCTCTTATTAAGAATCTCTTCAACAATACATTCTAAAAAAAAACATAAAGGTACTACTGTACTACTGTTCAATATAAAAGATAACATGAAATTGTTATTTGTCTAGCTTAAAAGACAATATTTTTCCTTCATGCTCCATTTTGACCATTGACCTTGACAGTTGTTAATCCTCATCTCTAACTAGTCAGCCTTTGTAAATTAATAGTTAAATAGGGGGCATTAAATTATATTGACTTTATAGCATAAAAAACTTTTTTATAAAAGTATAATAAAGGTGTCGAGTCGAATATCGTCAAAAGACTTTATCCTTAGGCAAAAGAATGATGGCATCTACTACATGTCTACTATCGATTCAATTAGAAAAAATCTGCCTAAATCTTACAAGTGACTCATTGTAAAAAAGGGCAAAAGGTGCAAATGTACAAATGCTTTGGTCTGACGCAATGACCATGGACCATGCATGGCTATGAACTCGGAGTGAGTGACCAGGAGATTTTTGACAAAAAATAGTGTCCATATATAATTCCTTATATATCCAATAAGACAATAATGTTAAAAGTATGGTAGTTAACCTTTATTACCATCTTCACCTTCTTCCTCATCTGCAAATTCCTCATCTGCAAATAAACAAAAAAGGTCATTTAGTAAATGTCCCAGTTGAAATTATAATTGTGCCAAAAAAACCAAAAAAATGGCCTGTATGTATAGCTATTAAAAAAAATACCTTGAGGTTGAGCTTCAGCTTGAGGAACTTCAACTTCAGCCTCAATCTCATAATTCTCTTTGCTCTTACCCTTGCACATAATTGTGAGGTTAGAAGATTAGTTAATGTTAATTGTAAAGTAAATTTATTAATTGTTTGTAAAGTAGATTTTATTTATTTTATTATATTTTTTGTCTAGCTATATAGCTAAGCTATGCAATGCTAAATGCTAAATGCTACTGACTGCCGGCCTGGCCCGACCTGATGCATAATGCATATGCATGCCTGTGAGAATTGAAAATGACCACGATTATAGCGAGCCTTTTAGACAAGTAGGTCGAACTCGAGATCCGTTTATTTGGTGCAAAATGAGACTTTTTTTCAAAAATGTTTCAATAGTTTCAATTTTCAATTCAATTAAATTAGTTAGTTGTGATATTTTAGTTAAAATTAAAATTGGCAGTGAGAACCAAAAGTCAAAAGGATTATCATTATCATTGTCATATTCAGCTGTCAGCTTAGCTTAGCTCAGCAGTCAGCAGCAGAATACAGTAAAACTTCTGTATAAAGTACTTACTCAAAGGAAAGCTTCTTAAGATAAAATCTCTCTATAAAGGTAATGCAATTATTAATAATACCCTCTCTATAATATATTTTGAAGGGTAGGTACATATTTACAAAAACAAATTTTGTCAATCTACAAAAAAAAAAACACAAAACTACTTTTACTTACTATTAGAGATAATTAATATAAATACCTAGATTTGTCACTAAAAAGATACGAAAGTATCAGTTCAGGTTCAGAGTATCAGTAGAGGTAGTTTCATTTATTTTTTGGATATCAAATATCATCAAATAAAAAGGTGCCAATGACTTTTTTACCTTCTCTAGCTTAATTTAATAAGTAAAATAAAATAAGACATGAAATACTTGGTTATTTTTAATTAAAATATAAAATTTAATTTAGTCTATAGTCTATAATCTATTCTATAATCTAGATATATAGGTAATTGAAGAATTGGTTCTGCTTATCTAGAAATTTCTTTTTGTATTTAAAATTATTTTACGGATAGTTCATAGTTCATGCTAGAAGTATACCTGTAGTATAAATAAGTATAAAGATTATAATAATATGTATACAGAATAGGCATGATTTTGATTATGATAATTTACAATACGAGTTTATTTTTTTGTAACTTGCTAATACAGTTAATACAGTACATATATACTTTATTTATAAAGGAGGTCCAATTGATTATAATTATTTTTATTAAATTAAAACAAATAAGTACATAACTAATTAATTAAATAAACAAATTATAGTTGGGTAATACATTTTAATATAGTATTGATTATATGTACTAGCACTATTAACATAACTATAACATACTGGTCCTTGGGATCCAGTTTTCATTATTAGAACTTATTTATACATTATAAACCATAATTAGATTTTATTAGGTACATACTTTTCATAAATTATTCAAAAAATGGATAAAAATTGGCACAAAAATTCCAACTTGACACTAAATTGCTCAAAATTTTGTCAAATATTCTACAGTAATGCTAATTGGATTATAAAAACTAGTCAAATTTTTGGCCTATTTCCATTTTCATATGATCAGTATACAGGCCAAATATCATTTAGAAAAAAGAGTTGGTCCTTTGTATTCTTTCTATTGAATTTATCAATTTTTGGAATTTACGTTTTTGCATGTTTTTTTCTAAATTTGGAAAATCCTGGCTCGAGGGACAAAACTTATATCTTTTCAATGTTCATATTCGGCTACTCTTCAGTTTTATCTTTTTTTATAACTTTTGTAAATTATCGTCAAAAGATCAAAATAATCAAATACTGGAACTCGATTCAAAGCATCCTATCCCTAATTTATTCACAAAATTCGGAGATTTTTGCACAAAAATTGCAAAAATTCACTTGGAAATCTTCAAAAGTGTGCAAAATCCTACAAATTTATTCATATTTTATATTGATTTATCGATTTTATATCCTCTTTTTTACACTTCCACTAAATGTGACAAAAGTGACATCAAGTTGGCTCGCATTTTCAATCCTAACTATTATTGGGACTTTTACTATGATTTTATACTTTATTTTTGCAAGTTTTATAATTACCCTTATTAAATATAAATTGATTTGCACAAGTTGTTTGAAAACATGCGAAAATTCGGTTAAATTCAAAGCATATAAAGAATTAGTAATTTGTTGTAGAAAATTTTGCAAAATTTTTAAATATCAATTAGTCATTTTGATTTTCAATCTTGGGTTAATTATCTTGGTTCAAGTGTACTTTACTATCGTTCATTTTAACTCTGAACATATTTTTCATAATATTTTCTACAATTTCACTTCGATTTCTTATATTTTTATGTCATTTTTACTATTTTATATGATTTGCGAGTCATCGAGTAGTCTGACTAGCAAATCGGTTGAAATCTGGAATACAGACGAGTCAAAGGTAAAATTACCGACAACAAAAACTATTTTTTAACCATTTTTATTAAAAAATTGGAACTTTTTTGTGTCTATAAAAGTATATACCTATTGTAGGCGTAGATATGCGATTAACAAACAGAATGATCCCAATTTTATTACAAAGCATCATAGTATTGATAGAAATTATATTGATTTGAGTTTGTGATTATTCAGTATTAGAGATTAGAATAATAGATCAAGTTGGGCTTAAAAATCTAAATTACCATTTTGTCGGTAATGTTTTTTGCGTTTAGGACCTAATTTATGAGATTATCTGTAGTTTTATTTTATTTTTCAAGATTTTTTGGCCAAATCCCCAAGTAAATTTAAGAAGAATTGAAATAACTGCTGGTGATTTCTTCACGATTAATTTGAGATTCTTATCCGGGGTAAGATTATGGTTTTGGTACCTTTACCTTTACTAAAAAAAAAGTTCCAAAATTGACTGATTTCTCTTTTTTTATGCATATTTTATAGGTTCTTGGAACTATTACAACTTATCTGATTATACTTTTCCAATTTAGAAGTGTCTAAATTTATCAACATAGATAATTCTTGATTAGTTTTAAACAAAACATGTTTAATATGTACCATATTATGTAAATGTAGGATATTTTGAAATTTTATCAAAGATATTCAAATCTCTTTCTTTTTTGTACCTATTTATAAATGTAACATAAAAATTGTAATTTATTCATGTAGAAATACATTAATATTAATTGGATGCCTTGAAGGGTCTGTACAATGAACTAATGGATTATTTATAGAGTTAACTTTAAAAACATTTTTTGAAATCATTTCCAATCGACTATTGAGGCAGAGGATGTCACTCATGGTCATTTTCTCAAGTTCCTCAAGTTCATCATTGTTAAATGAAGATTCAGCTCTAGGTTGATGTGTATAAAAAAATCGATCACCAAATTTTAGATCTGAGAATTGAATTCCTTTTATACAGTTGAAAGTATGACCAGTTAGACCACCTGGAACTGGAAGTTCTGAAAGTGACCCTGAAAAAAGGTCAATGTCAAGAGGGGACCTGTACAGTTTTTGCAATGTGGTCCAAGAAGTTTGTAAAATATTTGATGGTTTTGATGACCAATCGATCAGTGGGGGTAGTCCGCAAAATTCTCGGTAGTATGAATACCCTGGTAGTCCATGGTCTCGACCTGAAATTGACAAAAAAAAACAAACAAAATTTGAAATAAATATTAAATAGGTACCTGTACCTATTTAATTTCATCTATGTTTTAGTTTAATTTACCCATTATATTTTTGGCCTAAATTAAAAAGTATCTAAGAAATCAACCCAATTTTTTAAAAATCCTTCTATAAACCTATACTAAATAGAGGTATATTTATGGTAACCTAAATAGGGATCTCTAGATTCTAGATACAATATACCTAGTATTCTCTAAGGGATATCTAGCTAGATAGATGGTCAAAAATGCAAACTGGCTTATGAGAACCGGATGTTAAAGTTTCAAAAAGAGTTTCCGAGATACGAATATCCCTAATCTACTCTTTTTGACATACTTGGAAAAGTTTTAAAAATGTGATTTATAATTTTTTAAATTACCTCTTTGAATATTTCTAGCAATTAAATCAGAGCCATAATCTCGTCCATTCTCAGGAAATAAATGATTTGTCAATTGTTCAGATACAAATGTGTCAAATCTAAATACATTTTTAGAAAAAAAATTAGCCAAAATTTTCCAATTTTTTTTTAACAGAAAACCTTTGAGCATTTTGTTCTAAAAGTCCATTTAGGAGCATATCGAATCCTTCGCCTTTATTCATGTGAATTAATTGAGATTTGAAAAAATTGTCACTCAAAGGATAAACTCCAAATTTTGAAAATCCTCTCTTTAAAAGTATACCTGTACTTGAATAATAAAGTCCGGATTTGAGGTTTTAAAGATTCATTTTAATCAGATAATAAAGTTGTTTAAAATTGAAAATTTTTAATTATATGAAATTACCGCCTTGAACAAGACTATGACCGAATCTATAGGCAGCTGTCGTGAATTCATTAATAAGTGATGTATCAACTTCTGGATTATAAATTGACCTCTCGTCATAATTATTCAAATAAAGGTCATATTTTTCAATAGTGTCAGGTCCCAGTATGATGGGTAGATATTCAGTGTAGACTATATGCTGCCAAATTGCAATCACAATTCGACGAGTTTCTTGGTAGATTTTTTCATCATTCCAATGAGGTTTGATGGTAGAAATTAAATCACAAATTCTGTTATGCTCCCGGAAAAAAATTGTATGGAGAACTGTTAAACCTGGCTGTAAATTTGCTCGACTTTCACCTAAAAATAAGTTGAATAAATTATAACAAAGTTTAAAAATTACGACCAAAGGTCACTAATTTAGAGGATATGTGTTTAACCTGCAAAAAATTCGCCTTTAACTTCGCTTTCATCAACTTCATCCCCGTAAGAATGTTTAATTTCTTGAACGGTGGGCAATAGATGTGGACATTGAGAATTTGTTCGAAATTTTCCTCGATTAAAACTTCGAATTTGTCTCGATATATTTATATTTGAACCATAGACTTGAGAAGCATCTATGTATGAAGTTACACCTATTCAAAAATGAAAATGAACAGCCATATCTTGAAAATTTTATAAATTATGTAATCACTAAAGAATTGAATAAGATCCAGGTCTAGGATTTGTGCATAAGAAATGCCAATACCTTGTTCACAGCTTTTGTAGTGTTATTTTTGACGTAAAATTCAGCACAAAACTCGATTTTGATAATGATTTTGGCAAATTCCGCTTCAAACAGTTCCAAAACTGAAGCGGGAATATTCAAAAATCTTTATATTTCACTATGTATTTCAATCAGTTTTTTGATGATTTTCGAATATTCCCGCTTCAGTTTTGGAGTTGTTTGCAGCACAAAGAATTTGCAAAAGTTCTTATCAAAATCGAGTTTTGGGCTGAATTTTGCGTCAAATATAACACTACAAAGCTGTGAACAAGGTATTGGCATTTCCTATGCACAAATCCCGTACCTCCCTTTGTTTTAGAAATTGTAAATTATAGAAAACTCTTTTAAAAAATTTTCCAATCAAATTAACTTTAACTGTCAGGAGAATTCATATAAATACTGGTAATATAGTTTGGACAATATATGCTAGTGCCTTAAAATCCCGGCTTTCTCGATCCGAAATCCGGAATTTTATTACCATTAATTTGTTCCCTTTGAGGTGTCAAGATATTTGGTCTATTTGGAAAACAATACGGTGAAGATCTTGTAAAACTGATACATTCTTGTGGTTCCACCAAATTTGAATAAAATTGATCAGTTGGAAAAACTTGTATAGGCCAACAATTTAAATGATATTTATCTGGACCATCTGTACAGCATTTTTTAGATTCTTCAGGTGAAATGGCCAGATCATGATCAAGAAATTGGCCAAAAATTGGTAAAAACATGGAAATTTCAGGATAAACTGAAACATAATCTTGATGAAGGTCAGTTGAGACTAGACGGGCATTTGGAAGGTTTGATCCTTCACGATGAAATCCACCACGAGGTTTGTTCCAACCATCTAAAAATTGAAAAAAAGTGTAATAGTATAACTTACTAACTACATACGAAGTATATGTATATTCAACTTTATTTAAACTGTTTGTCAGTTTTTTAGAAGATTATTTAAAAACTATTGGACCGATATTAACCAATTTTGGTATAAATGATCCTTATAGGGTATAGTTGTGTTTTTTCGACAAAAATTTCAAGTAGCTCTATCCATTGGCTGGTGTTTTCGACCCCAAGTTAATGAAATAGAAAAAAATCAAAATTGAGATTCAAGTGGCTATAATAAGTGGGGTGGAGAGCTGTAATTGATGACAGATTCTGAATTTGACACATTTGACCAGAAAATTGATATTTAGCTTCGAAATATTGGGATAATTTTCGATTATTTTGAACGCTTTACATAGCACAATTAATAGTTAATTAACTAAAAAGTACCTAGTTAATTAAATCCTAGTTAAACTTCTTTAGAAACTCCTACTGTTTATTAGTACATTGAATAAAATTTCTCCAGAAATCTTTTCTTGGCTCTAAATGGTCTGGTTTGAGCAAAAAAAAACCATTGTCATTAATCTGTAGTAGTCCGCGCCCTGCTAATCTTGCCCAATTTTTTTTGTAATTTGTCTTACCATCGTAATCAGGTGGCAATAATCTCTTTAATGGTGTCAAAACTGCACCCCTTAGCGGGAATTTCAAATTATTACAAGACCCATCAAAAGTCCTATATCTCAACTGATCTAGGTCGCAAAAAGTCCAACCAATTGACACAGAAGTTGACCTGGATGGAGCAAAACAGACTGGAGGTAATTTTGAAAACAAAAATTTGACAACAATTTCTTTTGGAATATTATAATTATTGACTAGAACATCAAAAATTTTAATATGAGCTGAACTCACATCACCAATAATTTTCTCAATTTTCTCATCACTTTTTGTAAAATATGGTCTACTGAGACTATTATGATTCTGTTTCTGATTAATTTCACTCATAATTTTATCATAAAGTTCACTTATAAACACATCAGGTTCTCTAATCATCAAACTTTTTCCAAAATATGGAAGAAATAGCAGAAAAAAAGGCCAAAATTTTGAAAACATGATAGAAATTTTTGGAATTTTTGTATATTTTGTAAATTTTATGGGATCTTTTTGGAACTTTTTGGTATATGGTACCTAAACTGAAAATGAAAGTGACCAAATTATACTTACCTAAAATATTCTTATAATTAGACTAGGTGCAAGGTAGACACAAAAAATCATCATAAAAACATATTAATATTCATATTTCTCATTAATCATCTTACTTTACTTTTAAAAGGATATTCAGTTCAGTAAATATACATAGGCTTGAAATGATACCTCAAAAAATAAAAATAAAAATACTTTAAAAAGAATAGCCGTCTAATAATTATCATAAAATTTGCAACTTTTTAAACGGAATTTACAAAATCATTTCGACATTTGGAATTTTTTTCGACTCATTCGGCCTTTAAAGTCGACCGATTTAAAAAAGTTTTTTCACATAAGCTAATTATACATGCATAATCCCATTAACTATATATTACATCATATATAATCATCTACATTTTTTTAAACAAATTTTTCGAGTTGTTTAGAGGATCATGAATGTTTTTAGTTTATTTGATTAGAAATTAGGCAATTTTGAGCTATCTTTTTAGGTATTTTTATGTCATTTCATATTCCATTGGATGGACACTAGGTTTTTAAACTACGTATAAATTGACTCAAATCGAAATTAGGTTTTTAGAATTTTTGGATTTTTAGGTTTCTTATTCAGATTTTATGCTAACATTTTGGCAATTGGACTTAATATAGGGTAGGTAGATAGGATAAAGGGTAGGGTACTTAGAATTAGTACTTACTTAAATTTTTTCATACGTTTTTAAACCAAAATATTTGATTCTTTTGTAAAAAATTTTCTGGAACCATTTTATAACCTAATACTCGTAATATTCGTATGTATTTCAAAATATTTTCGGGATTTGAATTTTGGGCTTCAAAAAGATAAAGAATCTCTTCCTTTGAAAACCATATTTATATGAAAGGTTTAGAGAATAAAAGCATAATCATTCATTCAATAAAGGTATCTAGGTAGGTACCTACTTACTCCTATACTAGATTTAAAATTATGATACTCGGGTACTTTTACTATTATGTATGATCAGTATGTAGGATAGGGTACTTGTATATAGGTACAATTTACCTTACTTTATACTTTCTTTGTAGGAAAAACGAATGGCATTTACTACCTACAAATTTACACAAATTTACTACCTAGGACCTTATATAGCTATTTTTAAGTGCCTATTATCTAAACTGGCATTTTTAAAACATAAATTCCTTGCCCATTACTGCTGTTATATATTAGCCTAACAGGTGCTACATACGTACCGATATATTATCAATTTTGATTTTGTCTCAAAACCTCAAAGCTGATTCAGATTGAACGATGTGTCAGGTCTAATTGGGTTAGAATGAGTTAGAATGTAATGTATTAGATCATTAGATTACATCAAAATAATAAATTGTCGGTAATCGACTTGCCTAAAACCATCCATTTATTATGCGGGTTACCTACATTATCAATTTCAAAATGCAAATTACAAAATTTTTGCAAAATTTTATCATAGTGACCATAGATATGATTTTGTCAATTTGATAATTTATGGGTCATTTTAAAATTTTTGTAATTTTATGATTGTTGCAATTTGAGAAGAATTTTAGCCAGTTTGTATTTTCTCGTAAAAAAAAAGTGAATAATTAAAAGTCTGCCTGTGATCAACCTATCTGAACAAAAATGGATAATGATGATCTCGATAGTCCGGAAAGTCGGGAGTCTTCTCTAACTTCACTAATATCGGAACTTACTGATTCGAGTTATTCGAGTACTGACAGTCCAGGGACCTCAACCTCAGTCTCAGAGTCGACAAGTGGGGTCAGCACTCAGGCCACTATGGTACAGTACAATACTCGTACATACATTAATCACTTGATTCAGCTCTGAAAAACCTCATTCAGTTCCTATTTTACAAGTAAAGTGTAGAGTCGAATTGGGCTCTTTAGAAAAACTTCACATTCTTACAGTTTCTTGTAAAATTGAGGTCTAAATTTGGTTTTTAGAGCTGATCATTAAACCATCTCTGATGACTAGATTTCTAGACTTTTGCTTTTTTTATATAGGGCTCAATAATAATTGACAAAAAGAAGAAAAAGATGTTGACCAAGGAAGAGAGGAAAATAGCCAAGTCCCTTGCACTTGTAAGTGATCCTTCACATTTTAATACATAAGTATAATATGTATCAGTAGCAGTAGGTATGTAAGGTTTAAAAATATTTGTATTTTTTGTAGGGTTCGTATCAAGATATCGAAGAGGAAAGAGCTCAATGGGGCAAACCAAGTCAGACCTAACTTATTTTAATAACCTAACTATTTCTGTATTCATCCTAATTATATTTTTTATATTTCAGTCGAATTCTTATTCTCATGTACCTTACCCTATCTATACTACCTTTATCATAAAATCTAATTTTTTTGACTAATTTTTATTTTTGATTTAAGGTATTGCAATGAGTGTTGGTTTGGGAAATGTCTGGAGGTTTCCATTTATAGCTGTAATTAAAAATATTTCAAATTTTTGCAAAATTTAATTTCTAAATGGGGTCAAAGGTCACATTACAGTCGTTCAACATTGTTCTAAATTACCGTAAAAACCTCTAATAATCTGTATTTTAGAAATTTGTCAAGTTTTGGCTCAATATCTTATTGGCTTGTTAATTATTGATTGATTAGACAGTATGTGAGGTCAAGTTAAGGTTAAGTTTGGTGTTTTTAAGCGGTAATCATCTTCTAAACTATTTCTTTTTTGTTTTTTCCAATAAAGTATCGAAATGGTGGTGCAGCGTTCCTGATTGTCTATTTAATCGTGCTCTTTTGTGTCGGAAGGTAAAGTACCTTATATCTACTTGTTTAATTAACAAAATTTAAATAAAAAGTTTTGTAAATTTTTTGTATTTTAGGCCATTGTATTTCCTCGAATTAGCAATCGGTCAATTTGCTTCTAGCGCACAAGTACGTATGTGGAATTTGTCACCATTTTTTCGAGGTTTGTAACTATCTAGAATACGAGTAGTCTTGAAATTATAATTTTTTAATAATTAAATCATGCTTATTTGCACTAGGTGTTGGCTATTCCGCAATGATGGCTGCTGGTATGAATTTTGTCAAATTCATTTTGAAAAAATTATTCTAATTTTTATATTTTTGAAGGTGTCGTGGTTTCATTTTACTGTCATTTGATGGGACTGAGCGTTTTTTACATAGCTGCTTCATTCGCAAGCCCATTACCTTGGACTCAATGTGAAAGTGACTGGATTGGTAAAGATAAAATAATACTTTAAAAAGTTACTTTAGACAGAAATGTACCAAATTAAGTCAAATAATTTCAATGAATTAGTGTAATGGAAGCTAAATAGGGTTTTAAAATACGTTTTTGAATTAAAATGATATTATTGGAACAATCGAATAATATCTTGTCTCTTGTAAAATTTCCGTAAAAACTTGATTTTTCGAAACTGAATAGGTCAAAACATTTTTTAATTTAAATAAGTAAATAGATAATGAAATGGAAATTTACAAATTTTTGTATTTTTTTTTAAATTTTAGCTCCATTTATTTGTGAGAATGGGACTTTGCACAATCCTCCTTTGATTGATCCTTTTGAACCCAATATGACCTTTTTGAATGACACGAGAAGACCCCCACCACCCATCTCTGCTCTTTATTTTGAGTTAGTTATTCAATTATTTCAAAATTTCAATTTGATCTAAAAATTTGTCAAATTTTTTGCAGGAATTATGTACTAAATGCTAAGACTTTGACCGACGATGATCCTTATTTGGGGATGCCTGACTGGCGACTTGTCCTCTGCCTTGGCTTCAGCTGGCTTGTAATTTACAAAAAAAACCTGAAATTACAGCTGATGTAATCTGTAATTTGTCCATTTTGAAGGATTACATCAGCTGAAATTTTTGTTTAAAATACTTGAAATAAGATTATGCTTCCATTTTCAAATCTAATAATGGTATTCTTGTCTCAATTTTCCATTTGAAATGAAATAGATTTGATTAGGTTACGAAATCTAGTATTTCAAAATTGAGAGAAGAATACCAACTTCATCTATTTATTCAAATTTATAAATGTTAACTTTATATCAATCATAATTATACTTGTAGATTGTCTACATGTCAATCGTTTTTGGGATCAAAAGCTCCGGAAAAGTGGCTTATTTCACAGCTATATTCCCATACGGCGTACTCATTATATTGCTCATCAAAGGTAAAATACTTAAAAAAAGTTATCTCTAAATTAGATACCTAAATAAAATTATATCATTTGAACCTCAGGATGTACTCTATCCGGTGCTGGTAAGTATTTTAAAGTTTAAAGTTCTATAGAACACAAATATTTCAAAATTTTGAAAATTCTTTCTAAAAAGGCACTGGAATAATTTACTTCTTAAAACCGGATTGGAGTAAACTGGTCTCTCCTACTGTTTGGTAAAATTTTGTAATTTTTGAAAAATTTATTGAAATATTGCAAATTGACTTTTATTTTTAGGTATGAAGCTGTTACCCAGAGTAAGCTAAACCCTATCATTGTTAAATTGTCAGTATTTGGCCAAAATTGTATCATTATTATGAATTTTTCTCTAGTGTTTTTCAGCCTGTCGACCTGTTTTGGTGGTGTCATAATGTAATTTTATAAAATTTTACTTTTAAGAATTTTTGATAAATTTTTGCTTTTCAAGGTTCGCCTCGTACAATCCATTTCATCATAAGATTTACAGGTAAAGTAGTAATTAAGAAATTTTTTAAAAATTTTTGATTCTGTTTCTGATTTTTTTAGAGATGCAATAATTTTAAGTTGTCTCGATACTTTTACTTCATTGCTTGCAGGTTTGTACCTTATTGAAGTTTTTAACTACATTTTGGTCAAAATTAGCAAATTTTTGGTCGTAATTTTTCTATATAGATGAAGTTTAGTGACATTTTTTAACATTTAATATCTGTACAAGTATCTACAAGTTAATTACATATACAATCTGTAGTAGTGGTATTTTTATCTCGAATTTTGAGATCCTAGATTTCATAATGTGATAAAGTTCATAAAAATTAGGATCTCAAATTGAAAATTGATATAAGAATGATGTCCTAATATCATATTCTGTAAGAATCAGAGTTGGAGATGGAGATACGAGCAATTTTTTTCATAAAAAGCGAGATTTTTGTAAAAATTGAGTTTTTCGGTTCCAAAGCTATCGAGCTTAAAAATGAGTACAAGTTTTAGAATTATCAAAATAATGATTAGACATACTTTAATGCTTTAGGCTATTAGCTAAAAATGATCACTAAAAAGTCAAAGTTAGATCTCAAATCTCGGTATTCAGAGCTGAAATGTCTAATTCCCATGCACTTTTTACAGGATTTACAGTGTTCGCCATTTTGGGGTATGTTACATAGATATATTATGCTAATGACATTATGAGAGAGAATTTTTAAATGATTTTTTTTGTAATTAGGAGTTTGGCACACGAGACAGGTCAGGAAGTGAAGGATGTTGTTATGCCTGGTGGAGGTAAATTTGTATTTTATTCAAAAATTTTATTCAAAAATTCATGTTAAACTAACTGATTTATGTTATTTAGGGCTTGCTTTTATATCTTATCCGGGTAATATTTTCTAATACCTACTTATATTAATATGAATCCATATATAAAATCTTAGATTAGATAATTCCATGACCATTACCGCTAATGGTTTTGGCAATAATGACTTGGCACCTTGTAATTTACATAATCTCAAATTTCCTTTTTTACAGATGCTATAGGAAAGTTTGAACATGTTCCACAAGTGAGTTCTTTCCTAAATTCAAACTTACAAACTTTTCTTAAATCTCTAAAAAAAACCTAATTTTGGCTTCTCTTTCATAATCGAATGCGTATTACTAACGAAGCCAAAGTTTGGTTGTTCAGAGCTGAATTAAAATTAATGATTTTTTGTAGATTTTCTCTGTACTATTTTTCCTCATGCTTTTTGTGCTGGGTGTTGGTTCAGCAAGTTCTCTGGCTAGTGGGATCATCTCGATTATATGTGACAGATGGTTATTTTTTATTACCTTATAAATCATTAAATCCTAATTACAATTATTTAAATAAATTTTACATTTCTTAGGCCCCATATCAAACGATGGATTGTGACCACAGGGGTTTGCTCTAGCTTTTTCCTCATTGGAATATGTTACACCACACCAGCTGGGATGGCATTCCTCGACCTTATGGACCACTATGGTGCTGCTATGATCATCTTTGTTGTAAGTTTTCAATTGCAAATCTATAAAGTTATACCTCGTTATAACGTCTCATATACAGAATTACAATATAAAATATGAAATTATAGTATTATAACTATCTTATAAAAAAAATCAAATTTCCAGGTGGCCATAGTGGAGATAATGGCGATAGCTTATGTCTATGGTATACCGAATATAATTTCGGACATTCACTTTATGCTCGGTATTAAACTCGGATGGTACTGGAAAATATGCTGGGCTGTCACCGGTAATTTATCCGAATAAATTTAAAATTCTAGATTTTTAATATATTGACCATAATATTTGACCTTTGTAGTACCCCTCATGATGCTCTTCATCTTTATTTATATGATGTGCACTTATTCTCTTATCCAACAAAATGAGAAAAAATTCCCCACTGGCTACTACGGTATGTTTTTAAGTAAAAAAAATTCGAAAATTTTGACTAATCCCTGTTTATTTTCAAGTTTTTGGATCTCTGTTAGCTTTTTCAAGCCTTATGTTCATCCCAGTATTTGCTATATTGGCTATAAGGAAACGAAAATATCTCCCATCACTTAAAGAAGTAAGAAATTTAAAAATTACAAATCTGTATGCGAGCGAAGCGAGCACTTACTATTCAACTTTTCTTTCATTTTATCCGTCTGTCTGTTTGTCCAGAAAATAACTCGGAAACTATTGGTTATTAGACCGATTTTAAGCAAACTTGGCATCAAGGACCCTTAAAGGATCCTTAAAGGGTTTATATGTCAAACAAATACTTGAGACTTGAGATAGGTCTATAAGGGCCCTTAAGTTAATCCAATGAGAACAAAATCAAAAATGAGATTCAAGTACCTACAGTATAAGGGTAATCGATGCCTGGCTGAATTCCGAGTTTGACCTGAGTTGACTTTTGACTTCAAATAAAGAAAAATTAAAAATTTTGAAAAATCCCCTCCCTCGCAGATTAAAAATTAAAAAATAATTTTTTAGGGG
>JAQIXA010001973.1:0-20598 GCA_034699045.1 Nanhermannia cf. coronata Gr-Ori-00579 | reverse complement strand
AATTTTCTAATTTAGAAACTTTTCTCAAGTCTACTGTTTGAGAAAGGATCTAATCAAACTTGTAACCTCAAGCAACTTGGATGCAAATATAGGTATATTTCGTATAGTACAGTACGAGTATAATACAGTGGGTCGCGGACAAAATCCTAAAATACCAAAATCCTACCTCCAAAAATTCTACCAAACCAAAATCCTACCGACAGAAATCCTACCTAAATCAAAATCCAAAATTTTGTCAAAATTCTCAACTTTTGAGAATTTTAATTTGCAATTTTTGACAAAATTGACGAGAATTGGTCAGATTTAGTCAAAATTTAGTCAAAATTTCCAGCCTTAAGGTTTTTTTCGAAAATGGCACTGATTTATATAAATATATCACTGATAAACTGATTTTTAATAAAAATTTTTTAACTATTTTAGACTTTGAAATAGCTTCAACCAATGCTTCAATCTAACCAATTCTCGTCAATTTAGTCAAAAATTGCATATTAAAAATCTCATAAGTTGAGAATTTTGACAAAATTTTGGATATTGGTTTAGGTAGGATTTCGGTCGGTAGGATTTTGGTATGTTAGGATTTTGGCAGTTAGGATTTTGTCCTAGAGCCTAATACAGTATAGATACTAAATACTATATTTTGAAATATTCCTTTTTTGCTCAAAATGCACCGATGAACATACAAAAAGTTCAATATAAGTTTAGATTTGGATTTGGATACTCTAAAAATGAGTTTTTTGATAGTTACAAAATGGTCCAAAATTCATTGGTCCAAAGTTTTTCATTGACCTGAATACAAACTTTTTAATTCAATTTTGTAAAATTTTGGATACCAAACCTTTTTATTGGCGTAATTGGAGCATTAAATACTCTTTAATTTTAATTTAAAAATTTTTGTAGACAAAAGTCTTCTAGAGATGAGATTTTGCTAATTACTAGCATTACCTATAAGTACCTACTCAAGAGTCTAAATCAAGAATCTGAATTTGATTCAAGTTTTCAAGTGTCTCAATCTACATTTTACCTTTTATGATAATATTTTGTAGAAGTGAGAAATTCAAAGCAAAATTTATATCAAAAATTTTCGAAAAATTAATTTTAGATATGAGTATACGATTTGATGCGAGCTAAAAATAAGGATTCAAGGTGTAAGGTGTAGAAAAAAGGAGCTTACTTCAACTCTTAAAAATCCTGAAATTCTGAGTTTTTCAAAAAAAAAAGAGAGATATTTACACTCTGACTATGATAATGGGTATAAGAACAAGTAGGGGAAAAGTACATAGCAATAAATATTTTGGTACATAGAGAGAACAGATCTCCAACTGGGTTTGAGTTTTTAAGATAATTTCAAGTCTGCCTATGGAAAATGATAGTAATATCTATCTGTGTGTAGTAATGTCTGTGTCGGCCTGTATATTATTGGAGGGAAAAAGTATTTTGCTGCTATTTATCTATTGTTTTTTTTTATTTCATTTTTATAATTCATAGTCATAATAAATAAATAATAGTTGTTGTAAGAAGTACCTATAAGAACACAACAGGTATTTTCTACAAATTCTACAAATTCAATGTCTGGTATATTATGAGAAGAGTATTCAAAACAGATAGCAAGTACTATACAGATAGGTTGAACCAAAACTAATTTTTTCGATATATCTCTATGTATGTATCCTTCTGGTTCCTTTTTTTTGTTTCAATTCTCTAGTGTGTACTCAAGATATTAAGTATCCAAATATATTTTAAGAGCTGGATAATTGCTTAAGGTGTAGGTGAGATCTTTTATAAAGGGGAAATAAAAATATTTATCAGCCAACGCGCAACTGTCACAAGATAAAAGACGGAAATGTCCAAAATTCTCAAAATAAAAAAAAGCAAAATTTCCTAGAAATATCTACAAGTCTCAAATCCCCAAGTACCCTATATGTTAATAAATTCTGAAATAGTATAACCTTAATTGATCTAGAAAGAGCGAAAAAATCAAGAAAGGTCTGAATATTTTGAGCTAATTTAGTACTGATTTCCATTATCAATTGATTCACATAGTTTTTATGAAATTATCAAAAAAATATAGGTAGGTACCTATCTAAGAATAGGATATCTTGCTGAAATCAATCGATAATTGTAAAACCATTTATTATGAGATAAAATTGAGAAATTTTTGACAATTTTCCTCGAACAATTTTATAATAAAATTTGTTAATCTGCTTCACCACTTACCTTTTAAATCAAAAGAGAGCAAATTTCAATCGATATTTTTATAAGTAGGATAGATACAATACAAAATTTACAAAAGTTCCAAATGAAAACCTATTTTGATAGAAATTTTGATATTTTTTGGGTCGATTTTGTCCATGGTCCAAGTGCCTAGAAAAGTAAAAATATGTAAATATTTTTATATTTAAACATTCTGTTGAGGAGTAGTGTAGATTCGATGGGGTTGGATTGAAATGCCCTATGGGACTATCTGTGTACAGATCACAGAGGATTCATTTGTGCATTTAAATATATTTTGATAAAATGGTAATTTTACCTATACCTATACATACTAATGCTTCATACTTCAACTGATACAAGTATCAGACATTGTAGATACTCATAATCCTATCCTCAAAAAAATATGATCAGCTAATGCATGCAAATGCTAATGCAAATGCAGTATAGGTAAGTATACAAGTGTAGAAAATATTTTATTCTTCAGACTTCAGGCAGGCAGGGCTGGCAGAAGGTCGAAAAGTGAAGTGATACAGGTATAGAATAAAAAATAGAAAAAAATGAGGTTTCAAATGTAATAAATGCTATCTTAAAATATAAAAGTACCTACTACTTATACAGTACTACCTTCCAGTACCAGTAGTACTACAATGCAATGATGGTACTTCTGTATAAAGTATTATGAGCTGTATTTAATCGAAAAAAACACCTGTTCCCACCACAAAAGGCAACAACCTCAACCATTTATATCTCTAATATAATACTAAAATACCCAATACTAAAGTACATCTATAGCACTCAAATCATTATGAAATTTTAGCCAATTAATATTAATAACTCATTTATCACCGAGTTGGATCACGGGAAAGTTCTCATTTACAATTATACACACTGAAAATATCCATGGTTTGAGCATTGATAGTGAAGCTAAATTAAAGTGAAAACTTGTCAGAAAAAATTTGAGTTCTTGGACCGTGACGGTTTTTACACAAAAACTCGTAGACTTGAAGCTTTCACCTGAAATTACACAAGTAGTACTGATACTACTATGTAGTATCCATATGACTTTTGTAATTTATAGTATCTACCTACCGTGCTTTATGAAGAAATCACAATTATTACCTTGTGTACCTAAATGAAATTATTTAAATTTTTGTGGCATAAATTTCATAAATTCATAAATTTTGTAAATTTGAAAAAATTTATAAATTGTATACACATGGACCTGTAGTGTACGAGTATGTGGGTATTCTATGAGGAAGATTTTTTGGTCGAAGAATAAGAAGCAAATTCTTGACAAGTAAGTAAGTAAGTAATGGGCGTTTTAAATTCTCTCTCTAACTTCTTCTTGTGTTCTTTTCAAATCCTATCTTAGATTTAGATTTTTGTTGTAGGTAAAATGTATACTATTTGTGTGTACACTGTGTAAGAAACATACATAGTACATATAGATACATACAGTGTGTATAGGTACTAGGGACAGGTTTTTTTTCTATTTCTTTTCTTGGGCTGACTTAAACTTAAACTTACACAGCTCTTAAAAGTTAGAATTTTTTAAAGGTAAAGGTTTACCTGAGAAGGTTCAGTCAAACTTTTTTAAAAACTAAAAATGCGAGTAGCACGCAAAGAAAAAGTATCTTTAGAAGAGCTATTATGATTATGATACTGAATCTGGTCACTTGGCCAAAGATTGAGAAATATCAAAAGGTCCTTATTTTGACCCTTATTTTGAAGGGATATCATTCTATACTTTATTAAAATATCTACCTATATCTTGATATATCGGTATTGTACACTAAATAAGGTATGCTTCGAATTTCGATAAACAAATTTGAGGTCAAAATGTCAACTGTGTAACTACTGATAGACTGTCCAAATTTCAAGAATTTCAAGAATTTCCTTTATAAATATATAACTTTATTTGCATTTCAATTTAGTTCTTTTCTGACTGGATATTTTGGTCTTTTAACACCTGACCAGAGCTACAAATTCTGTCTCAGAGGTATAGGTATATGCATAAGATGGTTTGAAGTCCAAGCCAAAGCCAAAGAGCAATCATAATGAATACTTTACTTTTCTGTACAATTTTATAGATATATCGAAAAAATCTCAAACCGGTTCTCACCATCATATCTTATGGCTGGAATGGATTATTTCCCCAGCTAAAAAAGTAAAGTTTTTAAGTCCATTTTTCCACCACTTGCATTCGAGCAATTCTCATACACATTTATACCTTTATATCGTATATACTACTACTACATACATATCTATCTCTTTCTATTCTGTAGTCCCAATGTCTGACTTTTTGAGCCTCGTCTTCAACCTGTAACCCCAAGAAGTATCTACAAGTATCAGTACTATCAAGTACATGTACAAGTACTGCTGATAATGTATATATTGTAAGGTCCGACAACTCCAGTTACTTATATAAGAGCTGTATAAAAACCCTATTACATACACCAGGTATATCTATTTTTCTTATTTTAATTTTATAATACAATTATTATAACGAATACAACCAAGTACATACGAATACAAATGTAGACGATTTACAACAACTTTTAAAACTTTTTTGAAACTTGACTTAATACTGTGCTCTCGAGCCAGCCACAACATTCACGAACAATCGGTCTACACCGAAACATTAAAATTTCAATTTTTTGAAAGAAATTTCAAAATTTTGTGCGTTTCATTTTGTGAATAAGCCTGGAAAGTTTTGGCATTTTAGGACTGAAAAAGTTGCACAAATTTTGACTTTTTGAGCTTGTATCTGTACTGATACTCGTATCATAGACCTGACTTGAGGGTGTATAAGTCATCATAGTCATTTCCAATTCCAAGCCAAGATATCACATAAAAGGATCAGTTGAGCGGGATAAAAATCGTGACCAAGTTGTAACAGTTAAACTTAATGTAACTTTTAGCAGTACTATAGTAGTACTAGTACATACTATATACTGTACAAGAGCTGGAAAAGTGTCATTTACAATCTCATTAGGACCAAGTAGATATTATGAGTCAAAAGTATCTACTTTAAACTCTTTAAACACCTGTAGTGTGAAAAATGCACGAAATTTCAAATACAATTTGCACATGTACTTTACCTAATAGAATATCTACTAATACTATAAGTACCTACTAGTACTGTGGAACCACAAGCCTTGAACTTGAACTTTACCTGAAATCTGAAACATCGAAAAACTTGAAATTTACCTACACAAAAACTTTCAAGAGTCTCAACAAAGTACTCATTATTGTAGGCTTACAATACTACCTGGTTGGCTGGGATTCTCTCATAAAAGTATCTTTTTTATTATTTTATTGATCATAATTACTTATTTCAATACTCTAGGTACCTACTAGGTTTGTGAAATTCCTAGATAATTTGATCGAAATTTTTGAGGAATCTGTACACAAATACCTATGAAATATTTGAATAATGACTAAACCTACCTATTGGTTTAATAATTGTATGCTTAGATGGGTAATTTCCCTGAATTCTTGAGAAAAATCTATAAAATTCAAGTACCACCCTAAGTTTGACATTTCAAGTTCATTAGTCATTCTAATTTGAACAATTTATGAAATTTTTGATTTTAAAGATTTGAGAAATCTTAAAAATTTTAAATGAAATAAGTTTGCCATTTACGATTAGTCAGCTTGTAATTTTTTTCAAAAAATTAATCTAGATAAAGCATAATTGTAATTATGTCTGTAATTTAAATAATTTCTCCAATTTTTTCAAAATCTTGTCAAAAAGGCTCAAAACAAGTCAATTTTTTTTTCAAAAATCCTCTAAATATTTGGTCATTTGTGCTAGGGTATAAAGCACAGAGTGTTGTTTTGTATTTTGTACAGATATTTCAAATTGTAATCTCACCCCCTGAATAGAGATTCAGTAGTAGGAGGAGATTTAATTTTAATTTCTCTGTCGGTCTTACACTCAACTTTTCATATTTTAATTGACTTTTACCAGAAAATACCCTCAAAACTCAAAATTTCCTCAAAAAAACTAAGGTTTGGTCATTTTGAGTTTTGTTTTGTTTCGAATTTTTTCAAGCATAAAGTACAGTAGCTCATATAACCCATGTAGTGAGTTAAAGCCTTTGACTTGCCTTAAATTTTTAATTTTTAATTTTTCAAATTCACAAGTGGAAGTAAATAAATTATCAAAAAATACATTTTTCTCACGACGAGTATGTCTATGCCATACCTTACAATACTTAGAATACCATATTTTAATTGCACAGTAGTACTAGTATGTAATAGTATATATGGTACAAGACCTCAAATAAGTTGAAGGTCAAAATATCTAAAAAAGACATTATACTGTAGTCTGTTAGTATAGATACATTACATTACGACCATTACCATAAAAATAAAACAGATATGCATTTAATGCTTATTTAAAAGCTACCAATCTCAAGTTTCAAATTACCTGCTAAATACTCTAGTACTTACCCCACTACTAATGGTAGTACCAGGAGTATTCTAGCATATTCTAAAAGTATAATTATAGTGAAAAGTGTGGCACTTAAAAATACTTAAAATAAAAATACGAAATTCTTCACAGAACCTCACGCACTTATCATTTTTATTATTTCAATTTCTAGTCGAGTCAACATTTTTCCAAGTATTACATTACAAATACTTGAGACAGTCTGTAATATGTGCCCTACTATCTGATACATTATTATTATTGCCTATCTGTATTGGACATAAAATTTAATGACCAAAATCTCATTATTCGAAATCCAATCTGATTATCGATTCTGATGAGTCTTTTCAAAACCCTTGCCCTTAATAAGTCTCCATATTTGGTTGGCTAGAGTTAGAAAACAGATTTTAACTTTTTTTCAACTCATATAAAGGGAAATTCCTCGACCAGGAACTTTTTTCTAAAAAAAATGAAATTTTGATATTTTTTATACTCGAACTTGTAAAATTTCAAAATTCCAAGCCCGCTTTTTCAAACTATATCTACCCATGTAATCTAGGTAGGTCAATTTCGACTTAATTTCGACTTAATTTTGGCCCTTTGACACTTAATTTAAGACCTAATTGTCAAAAATGAATTTTTTAGGTAATATTTTATCAGATTTTTTAGATATTTTTGAAAAATGTTCCTAGACTTTGAGATTCCCCTTCATAACATAACATTAGTATTTATTTTGCATATAAGAAGCAGTACAGATTGTGAATAATAAGTTGCATTATTCGGGAAAAAAATGAATAATTGAACAATGCCACTAGTCTTATTACAATTTTCCATTAATTTTCATACAATGTATTAGTACCTACTTACTACATACATACATAAGTATCTGTACATACATACTGATATGTACATGTATATTGTTTGTAAGTATTTTGTATTCTACCTGAAGTTGAAAAAAAAGTATTCTTTATGACCCTTTGTTTCCTAGTTAAACCAATTTATTGCCATTTTTATACCCTTACTTATCCTTCTTAAACTACCCTATACTAGCAGCACTAGGTACTCAAATATTCTTTACATTTTGAGCTGAAACTCATCTAAATCTCGTTAAAAACTCCTATTTTTCTCAAATACATAGTCTTGATTCATATGTACAAAGTACTAGGCATAATACGAGTATATATTATATAATAAGTAGTTGTATTTGAGAGAAATAAAGCTCTAATTTTTACCACCACTTCACTTGACTTTTTTCTTGTACTTACTCATTATCATTAAAAAATGCATTACCTGGCCAAGTACTAGTTGTAGTACTAACAAGACTGTGTGTGCAATTACAATGTTTTTCATTAGCTTTATGAGCAATAAACTTACTTTTTAATATATTGAAACATTTAATAAGTAGATACTTACTTAATTCTTAAATTTTAGTTCTAGTCTATCATATTATTATTAATTTTACATAGTTTATAAAGCAAATACACAATAGGATCATTTATAGAGCCTTTTTTACTTTAAAAAGTTCAAAAGTTTACGTAAAGAGAGCATCTTGTCTCATCAATTGTCTTTACCTATGCCAGTATTAGCTTAGATTTTCGTAAATTTCAAATTACAGACAGAAAAAACCTAAATCTCAGCCATTTTTCAATTTTTTAGTGATATTTGACTCAAATATATCATACAGATTTGATATTTCTTTTATAAAGACTGTTTAAAGGATATTGTAGCCAAAAAATGAAGTTTATGGACATCATCATCATCATCTCAGATATTGGGATATTGACAGAATAATCTAAATTTCATTTAGCCCATTAGACTGATCTGGTATTGATAGTGATATTGAGCTGATAACGATTTCAATAGGTACTGATCAAAAATCTTAATACTTATACTTATATAGTAGATACTAAAGCTAAATAGGTTGAAATATCAGTAGCTCTAGATGAACTAGCTAAATAGCTTTAGATACTAGACCTATCTAGAGCTAAATAGGTTGAAAACTGTTAGTTTTTGATAAATTCTTGCTTAGAAAAAATAAACATATTTTAAGAACGAATTTACCGATCTAGATAAATTTTACCCAAAATTTTGATTTCTTTTTACACACAAAGATGCGATTCGTCTTTTGGTGTTTCTTTTGCTCTTTTGTTAGAATAATTCGTACTCATTTAACGTACTTTTTATTGGACATTACTTCTCAAAAAATGTCAAAATTTTTGATATTGATAATTTGATCAATTTTTGAAAAAATTCAAATTCCGTGTAGGAAAATTTTATTTGAATTTTTGCTATTTTATTTCATAGATAGCAAATTGTTATTTATGGCTGTAATTCTTATTTATTTATTTTTAGATTTGGACTCGAGGATTTTTGCTCGATTTGGCTTGGCAGGGAAAAAAATATAAAAAAATGTCAAAACCTGGTAACTCCAATCACCTTTGGCTCTAGTATCTATAAAGGCCAATGGTTGTTGAAGTTCCCTTTTCTCGACATTTTTCTATCTACATATTTTCTATCCTGAATCCTGACTGACTGACAAAAACCTGCCAAAGAAATCCTGAAAAATCTTCATCTACTTACCCTATACAGATATCTACTACCAAAAATCCAAAAAAAATGAAATCTTCTGGGTGGTTTGTGATAATGTAATTGAAATTCCACCTACTTTACATTTTACAATTTACATGTGTATTACCATATGTAAAAATGTATGAATTGAGAGAAAAAGTCAAGGGTCAGTATGAAGGTGGACAGAAACAAATGACACTCCAAGAAGAACCAAGAAAAGTTAGAAAAGAAAAATTTCGAGTCAGATTCGTGGGGGCGAATAAATATGTCAACTCAATTTAAATCATCAAAAAATTTCCTCAACCTTATATACAAGACTTTTCTCCTCTACAGAAATTGGACACTTGATCATCTTGTACATTTACCAAAATGACAAAAATTTTCAATTCTTCAAAACAGTAAGTTTATCTAAATCGTAAGATAGAGATAATTTTAAAATTTTGAGAAAATTTTATAAAAAATTCAGATTTATGAAGAAAGAAAAGGTATCTATCTACAAGAATTTAAATGACATAAATTTTGTGAAAAAATTGAATACGGCGTTGAAGATCTCAAAAAAAAGTAACTTTTATTTTTATAAAAAACCAATTTTTTTGACATTCTTATCCTGATTTTCAAGTTGAAATCCTAGTTTTTTCACATTTGCTACTGTTATACGAAATCTAGGATTTCAAAATTGAAATTTGAGATAGTAATCTATAGACTATATAGTTTACTTTAAATTGTAGAAAATGCAGCATATTAGGAAATTTTGGTTTTTTGATATTTTTAGAATTTGAGTATTTTAGTACTACTACAGATATTTTTTCGAGCTTTTTGAGATTTTTGTTAGAAATATTGAGTATTTTAGCACTTGTACTAACTACTACTGATATCTTTTTGATTTTTTTTTTTGATATTTTTAGAAGTATCCGATTATTTAGTACCCTACTACTACAGATATCTTTTCGAATTTTTTGAGACTATTGTTAGAAATATTGAGCATTTTGTACTGTGATATGTAAAGGTAAGTTTCAAAATATGCTTATTATTTTGACAAAAAGAAACTTGCTCGAGATGTTCAAGAATCCTTCTATCTCTAATCAAAAATCAAAAAGCAAATTGAGTCCAAAAAAGAAAGAAATATGATCATCAAGTTGATTTTTATTTTGGTCTGGAATCTGGACAGATTTTGTGTCTGCCTGCCTTCAAAACAACTGGAGCACAAACACGTGCTTCTCAATTTCATCAATAAGACTATATATGTACTATACATTTCTCCATAAGATTTTACTACTTAAGTTATAGGTACCTTACAGTATAGTTTTTTTTGTCGGCTCGAAATCGTCAATCTTGAATTTGTCAACCGAAAAGTTGAGGAGAAAAAGGGTGTGTCCAGCCTATCGTGAGTAATTATTAATCCCTTAGAACAAAAATCCAAATTTGAAACACGTACTTTGACTATTCTATACTGTATGTATGTAGGTACATAAAAGTATCAAATATACAGATAGATATTTGCGTATATTGTGTCATGTAATAGAAGTACAATTGTTAGAGAGAGAGATTTGATGGTCAAACTGGCATTTAGTTGAACAAGAGCTTTTACTTTTTTTGACTCTCTTTTATCTTTTTTCGAGTGTAAAAAGTCTAAAGATTTTTGAGACTTGTAGCTCTCGGCTTCTGAGAGACTTAATTTGCATAAAAATTTTCCCATGGTTTGTATACCCATTATAGTACTAGTATCATAGTATTAGAGTAGAATAAACTACTACTATAAAGATATATCAAAAGTCAAAAAGCTGCTCCCTCAAATTTAAAAACATTATACCTTATAAAGAAACCTTATACATATAGTAGTACTACTACTGGTTTCAAAATTCAAATCTTTGAAAATTTTTTAAGAGTTTGCAAATTCCAATGTTTGCAACTTCTTTCTGTTGTTTTTTGTTGATTCTGCACCTGGTCCTTGTACTTTTTGTGAGTTTAAAGTTTGAGATATGGCTATAAAATACAACAGATTGTATATATTGTTTTAAGCTCTTTTGCAAATAAAGAATCCCCCTAATTAAGGCTCTTTATTTACAAGTTTCTACACTTAAATGTGAGATAAGCTCGAGTCTTAAACAGAGGATCTATCAGCAGTATTATGTATAGATACGAGTACTAGTGGTAATAAAATAAAATACAAAAAAAAAGTTGAAGCAACAGGTAAATCTCGGAGATTTTTTTCTACTTTTTTTCAAAGTATCTTTTTGAACAAAAGTTTCAAACTGATTTATTCCGTTAGCTTAAGGTATCTATCTACTCGTTAACATTTTTCAACAGGAGATCAAATTTCTTTTTTATCTCTTGAAAAAAAAAATTGAAATTTCGAGCTTACAGGTAAAGAGTCACTGTCACTTACAGATCAAGTACATTAAATACATTACAATAATTTATAAAATTTTGTTAAAATTATAACTTTTCAATATATATTTGTATCTATAATCTAATTGTAGGTACCTATCCACTGTAAAACATTTATAAAACTGAAAGTAATCTTAAATATGACATTTTGTATCATTCTTCTGATGTGTTTATGGCTAGTAATAATGTAATAAAGTAAATAAAATGAAATATTTTAAACAGAATTTTCAATCAAAACTTATTATAGCATACAAAATTGACAATTACCAGGTCTACTAGTAGTAGTAGATCTGATCTAGTAGTACTAATATACCCATACAATAAGATAATGAAAATCCTTATACTAATCCTAAAGATCTTTTCTAAAAATCTAGCTTATCATCTTACCACTTGTATCTTACGATTAGCATAATTTTAAAACTTTTTTTTTGATTCTAGAAAGCATGGGGGGTTTGTGCATAGGAAATTCCAATACCCTGTTCAAAGCTTTTGTAGTGCTATCGTATATCGAAGTAAAATTTAGCCTAAAACTCGATTTTGATAATACATAATTTTGGCAAAATGCCGCTCCAAACAGCTCCAAAACTGAATCGGGAAAATTCGAATATCATCAAAAATTCTAATATTAGGTACCCTATTTCAGTCAGTTTTTTTGATGATTTTCGAATATTCCTGCTTCAGTTTTGGAGCTGTTTGCAGTGAAATTTGCCAAAATCGAGTTTTGGGCTATGCACAAATCCTATGCACAAATCTCGGACTCCTTTCAATCTTTTAATTATGAATAGTTGACAATTAATATTAGAATAGAATGCTATTTCTAAACAAAGCAGGGTACTGATAAATCTAAACTACTTAATCTTAAAAATTTCAAATTATTTTGGAGATTTTTCATTGAAGTTTCGAATCTAAATGCAATAAAACTAAATATTAGAAAAAACACTAAGTAACGATTTTAACTGAACTTTTTTAGAATAATTTTAACACAATTGAGGGTTTAAAAATGAATAATGAAATTCTGTTTTTGTACAAAATATGTTATATTTGTAATCGAGCAACTCTACTGCTACTAACATTTCTAGGCATTAGATTTACATAATGGTAGTATAAGTTAGTTTAATAGTTTGAAATAAAAAATCATCTAAAATAATTGTCCAAACTGATCCAAAATTGATAATGGTCCAAAATCACCTTGCCCTTTCAGCTGATAACCAAACCCAGGCTCGATTCCTAATTACAGTAAAGAAAGGATTGTTATAATATTTAGAAGTAGAAAAAAAACTTTTCATAATTTATGATTTCGATATTAACCTGGAGCTAAAAAGGGTTGAACAATTGGGTTCGGTTCTTTTACTTTCTCAGTACTAGTAGTATAAGATCTGATACTACTCGTAGTACTTGATGCTTCTGTACTTGTCATTTGCAAATTATAATTTTTATTAGATTTTTCTGCCCTTTGGTCGAATTCTTTGGCTTTTGCTTTAGCCGTCAAAGTCAAAATCGAACTTTGTCTGGATCTGGATGATGAATCACCTTCAGAAGAATAATATAAATTTGGTGATGATGCTGGAATTATTTCATTATTCTGATCCTCATCTCCTTGATTCTTATAGGGTTGTGTCACAAGTGACTTGAAATAGAAGAATTTTTGACCCTGATTTGAAGGGATTTGAAGGCTTATTGGCTGCTCAGTAGCTTTAGGTTCATCAATTTCATACAAGTCTGAATCATGTTTCAAATTTTTAAGGTAATATGCAGTTTTTTCTGGATTTATTGATGGTGGCGGTGATGATATGATGTAATAATTGTAGTAATATTGATGATTTTTTGAAGTATCTAATAACTTTGAATCACCTGGTCCTGTTGAGGCTGCTACAGTCTGTATAGGATATAAAATAATAAAAAAAATTTTGTTCAAAATTCAAATAGTCCATTAATAATTAGCAATGTGCTAGGGGCTTCCATTATTTACTTTTTTTGTAATGTAGATTAGAACCTGAGATAATGGAGCAAAATATGAACATAAAGAAATCAAGATTGGGGATCAATTGGTTGTTGGCTTATTATTATTGCCTCTTGAAAAAAAGTCAATAAATCAGGGTAAAATTTCAAGAACCTATTCAAATTGCATAAGGGGAGCAATCATCGTCGATTCAATTCGAGAATTTATGTAAAGTGATCAGCTACTTGAGATACTTTGTAATGGTCTTGTAGTATTTCTGGTCAATTTGCAAAATCCCAAAATGTCAAAATAAATTCCTTAATTTATAAATTACAAAAAGCATTATATTCCAGCTATATTATCTACGATTAAAGAAATATGATGCGAAATAGACAATGATATTCTCAGACCGGCAAAATCATACCTACATAAAATATCATAAAATATTCTAAATTGAGTGCCTAGATTACAAAATTATCGAAAATTTTGACAATATTTTACCTCAACCAGCTCAATAGAATGCAAGATACAGTATAGATGACCTTACTACAGATTACAGAGAGAGTTTTTGACGAATTTTATGAAAATTTTATAATCTAGATAGGTTCTCAATTTGGGACATTTTAATAATGTCAAAATTTTTGAAAATTTTAACTTAATTACGATTCGGTATCTCAAAATTCGTAATTTTATGTCCAGTTTAGAATAGATAGAACTCGAATTTGAAAATAAATTGATCTTAAAGATTCTGGATTGGCTTGTTCTAATTCAAATTACATAGTAAAGATAAATTTTCTTTACTATTTCGAATTTTGATCAAAAATTTCTCGTGATATCTAAGGATAGCGATATTTGGCCTTAATTTTACCAGATTCTACCCAGTATCAGTATTAAAGGGTCAAAAATTGAAATATTTGAACTTTTTGTTTTTGGACAATTGACCAGATCCTTATATGCCTGGTACATTGTTCAAAATGTAAAATATATGATTACCTATGCCAATGAATATGCAACAATATAAGTACAAAAAGGCACATAAATAAAACAATCCAAATTTTTTTTAGTAGGTACCTAGATATGTATATGTAAACTTAAGTCATAAGTTATAGGTAAGAAATTTTTACGAGCTTCGCAAAAATATTCTTCCCATGATCTTTGAATTTTAAAAATGGTAGAAAAAAAACTCAAAAGGATCATTATATTTATTATATTTATTGTCTAAAAGCACCTTCCTAACTACTACTATAATCTACAGGATAAGTACTTTATACATATTTCCAATTGACTGTGTAGAGAAGCCGTGCTCTGACTTTAAAAATGCTTCAAATTCAAATTTTCAAATTCCCTAGACCTTATTATTAGTCTTATGGATGGATAATTCGACCAATGTTTCTTCCAAAACTCTCAAAAACAGTTTCAAGTTCATAAACTGATTATTGATGGGAACAGAGATATTAAGATACTTTATTTTACTATTGTATTGTATTTTGAAGAACAGCAGAGAAACAATAAGAAGTCATAAAAGTATATAATAATTTATCAGGTATGTAAAATTTTAGAAAAAAAATGATCTCGGAGAAAGGCAAGTACTCGTATCTACTGATACTTTAAGATTTAAGAGTTAATTGCCACTATAGTAGACTTTGTATTGTTTTTATTCTGTAGTTTTTTTCAGTTTTTTGAACATTTTTATATATTTAAGGTAAGGACTATCTATGTAAAAAAAAGTTTAATTTGGTTTAAGCTCCTTAAGATGCCAAAGTAATAGTGAGTGAGATTAGTCTAATATTTCATTGACGTCAGGAGCAAAACCAATAAAAGTCTTTATGACCTGTCTACTCGAGATACTTGATAGATGGGCATTTTTTCGTGGACGACAAGTTTGAAATTTCTAATTCAAATTCGTAAAAAAAAATATCTTTTTAAACTACAAACTACCTGCCTGACTTCGCCCTCGATTCAATTTTTTAAATAATACTTTATGTAGGGTATGTATACTAGTAGTAGTTGTAGTGTACTAGAGTACAATGAATTTGATTTGATCTTTTATTTTGAAGTTTGGCTTACACAAATGAATAAAAATGAATAGTCAATTTAAGACATTAATTTGTAGCTCGCATCTCTTTACTTTAGAATCTAGAATTGATCTTAATTTTTTGATTTGTGTTTTTTATAGGTACCTATAAATTTCACTAATTGTAAGTCTGAAAAAGTACCCTACTACTACTAGATACTTGTATATCTTGTTATTATGGCTTATACGAGTACTATAGGTAGGGTATAATGATTGGAATTAGGTGATTTAATCAATATTTTATGAGAATTATGTCACAAGGAATGAAAAAAATACAAAATACAAGAGTAAAACAACTAACTGTAAAGGAAAATAGATGGGAAATCAACCATGAAAAATTTCAATCGACTCTAAAACACAAAATTAAATCTCAAATTTTCAAAATCTTAAAAATTTAAAATCAAAACCTTAAAATTCTCATAAAAATTACACCTATATTAGATAATTAAATTTGCCACTCTTTTAATTAAGATGAAAGATACAGATAAAAAATTTGGTCAAAATTAGATCTTTAAGGTCTGATTATCCTAAATGCCTGCTGAACTTTTTCTAGTTAGATTTGAATAGATCAAAAGTTCTAGCTCGATTTATTGAAAAAAAGTCAAAATCAAAATCAAAACATCAAAAGTTTCGAAAAATGCCCAGGATCAATTTCAAAGGACATAAATCAATTAGGCTTGATTTTGGGCCATGAGAATAAAGGTTTTCTATATTTCATTCGAAAGAGCAAAATATAGAAGCCTTGAACTGTGTTTGTTTTCATAAAAATTCAATGCTAGCACTGATCCTGAGATACTTGAGGTCAAAGGTCGCTATTTAAAAAAAATTAAATAAAGAATAATAATATATAGGGTACCAAGAAGTCACTGTAACTTTTTAATTAAACTTCTCAAAATTTCATTCTTAAAAATATTGATTGGATTCAAAATCATAAAAAAAAACTAAAAAATTTTCGAGCAAGGTATAAGAAAACCTTACATTCTCTGGGCCCAAAATTAAGAAAACTTGTACCATGTCCTTAACTATAGGTTCCCAAAATGTCCCCTAAATATTTTGAAAATTGTCAAATATTATTGAGACTAGGTATGCATAGACTGTATATACATTTATAAGTAAAGGTACCATTTAAAAGACAAATTTACAACAATATTGTCGGGCTTCTTTGATGGTATATTTAATAACTAAATCCACTTAATAATAATATACAAAGTAAATCAAACTAGGATAATAATCCTTTAAAGCATTATCTTTTATAGTTTTTTATATAAATAATCGATGAAATGAGATACTTGCCCCTGCAACTGTGCCGGCTGCCTTAAAAATTAACTTTTATTTTATTTATTCATTGTTTTCTAATTCTTTTATTCATCATTTTATTCATGAGACAAGTCAGTTAAGTTAAGTAAGGTAGGTAGGTAGGTAGGTAGGTAGGTAGGTATTAGTTAGAAAAAATTCTAAAAGGAAAAAAAAACTCGAAAAAGGTAATTTAATATTGAGACACATTCACATTAGTAAAACAAGACTTTCCAGATTCACTCTGTTTTAAAATTTTTTTAACTCTATAAAAGCTATTAATGCCCAAGTTAGCATAATACCTGTACTATCTGTACAGTCAAAGGACATGCATTTTCTACATTACATTATTACACATACCTATTACATATGAAATGAATGGCATGCGAAATGTACTAGCAGGTACAGGTCTTATACATACTATAGGGTATATGAAATAACTTATACTAATAAAAATTAGTAAAGTATAAAATAAAAAGAAATAAAATGGTAGAAAATGATCAGAACCATCAGAAAAGCCCTCGTTATACAAGGTTAAATCATAAATTTATGAGATTTTGAAGACAAAATCGGGTTTTCAGAGCTAAATTTTACACATTCTACTCTACTTATCCTTATCAGTATCAGTTCTATATCTATATTGAATCAATATGCACACCCTATTAAGGCAATAAGCCACTTGATGTAAGAACGACTCTGATTTTGAATTTTTGTAGAAAAAATTAGGTTACATACATAATTAAAAAATAGGAGATATTCAAGCCTGACTTATGGCTTATGGGTGATAAAGTCAAATTTCAAAACATCTTTGATTTTGAAGAAAGTCCAGGATTTCAAATTTCTTTCAAAATTTCTTTCAAAATCTTCCAAGATATTTTGTAATTTTGATAATAATGATAATATGAATATATCTGTAGAGATAAGACCTAGTAGGGTACTCGTAATTAGGTACAAGAGTCAAATTTTTCAAATTTTTTTCAAAATATGATTGAATTGCAGTGTTTTTCAATCCATCGCCCAATCGAAATCAGGATTTTTTTGGCCAAGTCTAATTAGGATATTGTCCTTTTTAAATTTGAATCAAATTGTGATTTTTCCATATTCTTAAATGCTCAAATTTAAGACTAAAAATAGCAGAAACTAATTTGGATTTGAGGAAAAAACAGACAAGAAATTTGGGTAGGAAAGTTTACTAATTAATACAGGTCATATATGAGGTAGAAAAAAATGTAGGAATTTACTTACAAAACTGAAGTTGAAGCCGAAATTGAAGAACAAGACAAATAGTGTTGGTACAATTGACCAAGAATGGGATTTCAAAGACCTGACCGACAAGCCAGACTTCCAACACTTGGAATCCATTAGCATTACTATTAATTATTGATGAATTGAGTAAAAATTCTTCTTCTACTTTTCTCTCAACCAAATTACAATTTATTCTTTTTAGTAATACTTATGTACTACCTTAGTACTTACAAGTAGATACAAGTAGTAAATCTTCAAATGGCAAATGACAGTTAACACTTTTAAATCGGCCCAAAATCCCTCTCTAAAAGGTCAAAGTTCAAATCTAAATTATAATCTCACTCACTTTATCTCTTATCTCTATAAGGAACTTGTAAAAAAAATTGGCCAAAATCTTCTGGACACACTATACTCGTAGATTGGTATAAAAACTTGATTCTTCCAACAATTATAGTGGTAGTATCAATTTGTTTGAAATCGATCAAAATCTTGAAATTTTGTAAAAATTTGAACCAAGTCCAGCGAAGCAAGATCAAGACCAAGACAGAACACGACTAAATTGGAATTTTTTTAAAAGAACAATAATATAATTCTTGTACTATTCTGTACTACATATTGTACTAGTTAATGTAAGTTAAATTAGGTATTTTTTTTTATGCTCAACTTTTTCTTCAAGTTATCCAGAAAAGTCAAACACACCCTGCAGGTCTATTTTATAAAGTAATAATATTAAATATTCATCAGCATCACCACCAGAAATCATTTAACCATATTTAAAAAGTTAACCTTGCCTACCAACCAACCTGATAGTACCTATACATATACATACATTTACCTAATTGTAAACTCCATTAAGAAATCATACTAATGGTATTTGTGCTTATGTAGCTACTCGTAAGTAACCATATGATTGTTAAAGTCTCATTTTTTTCATATTTTTGAGATGCCCTTGGCCATATTATTTGTAATTTTTGGTCTTGACTGACTTGATTTCATTTCATTTAACGTAAGTAGATAATGATTTTTTTTTCGAAAATCAAGTCATAGACTACTGACCATCAGGAAAGCTCACACAAAAACCTCAAAATCACATCTTACGATTGAAAGTATCTACCAAAATAATTGAGTTTTCCAAAAAAAAGATTTTTAAGAAAATTTCGAAATTATGGATTTTAAGCCCTTATTTTTCGATATTATAGAGCTCTAATAATTTTAAAATTTCTACGAATTTCATTCTTTGCACAACTATAAGATAAATACATTTTGCTTGTTTAATCTAGAAACTGTTTGATGACCATTTCCAAGTGTTCAATTCCAAATTGACCTAGAGCTCTAAAAATTTTAAATGTTTTTGAAATCGAATTTTTCGAAATATTACAAAAAGTGACCCATTTTTAGTTACTAACCCTGACTTACTCTACCTAATTGTGTAATTTACCTAGATTTTGTACTTTTTAAATGTAAAATTTTAGTTAATTTACAAAATTTTGAGTGAAATTTTGGCCTGAATATGCCTAGAAAATGAGACTTAAAGACAGACATTTACTTATTTACACCTCATATATTTACCCTAATGTTCGAGCTAAAGTACCTATACCTTTTTAGAATCATAAAATTTTTATATTTATATTCGATATTTTACACACATTTTCTTTAAATATTATTTTGTGGTTTATATTACGACTAGTACTACTACTTTATAGTACCAGTAACTACACATTTAAGCAAAGGTAATTTATATCTTGAGGTTAATCTGAACCACACCTATCCTACAATTTACAATATCTACACACACACAAAACAGATACTAATGATGGTTTAATCTTAAAAGTTTCAAACCTATCTAATACTACCTACCTACCTATATGTATGTATATTTTATATCATACATTTGAATATTACCTAAATAAAAATACATTTTACAACTTACATACATTTTGATTTTGATAGTATAAGATACTCGAACGCACCCAGCATCATTTATATTTTAAATTTTTTAGCAAATATATAATAGGTATTATCAGATCGTATAAGTTGTTACTTATAAAGTTGATAGAAAAAAAAATTCAATTGGTAAGATGCAGGGGGTGTATTTGAAATTGCCAAGATTTTTTTTATACATCTCATAGTTCATAGAGATTAGAGAAACTTATCTCGAGCAAAAATTTTGATTTGAGAATTTCAGAGAATTATACAACAATCCTTATCTTTGTTTTGAAATTTACAACTTTTTACATAGTCCTAATAAGTGCTACAATGCTACATATAATACATACATATTTGGATGATAACTTGTGAGATTTCGGATTTATGAGTCAAGAATAAAGGGTCTAAATCTTATAATTTATAATACATAATTGTCATTCATAACAAGCCAGCTTCGCTGGCTTGCGCTATCAGTATATTTAACGGTCGAAGAATTTGAGCAATTGATATCGAAGGTTC
>JAQIXA010001972.1:0-20615 GCA_034699045.1 Nanhermannia cf. coronata Gr-Ori-00579 | reverse complement strand
ATTAGGAATTTGACCATTTCTTGACCTATTTTATTTATCTCTAAATAAGAATTTGACACAAAATTAATGAGAAAAAAAGTTCAATTCGCTTTTAACTAACTTTTTAAATCTAACTATACATTTAATAAGAGTAATGTATAAATAATAACCTGTTCTAAATGACTGTATATAGGATAAGGTAATTTTGTGTAAGTTTATTCATTCTGGGCAAAGTTCGAAAATCGAATGCTTGTGATATTGTATCGTTGCTAAAACCTTACCATTATATCGATCAGAATCAGTATAACAATATTATTATAATTTTTATTAAGGTAAAAGTATCTAATCTCAAAATCTCACAACTTATAACTTAGAAGTATTTGTATATACCTACCTATATAGGTAGGTATGTACTTTCTTGAAATCCCTACTTTCTCAGAAATGCATTTTTCTTCAAATTATATACCTATGTATCTACAGTTTGTAAGTAGGTGTTTATATGATACCATTTTTTCAATAAAATAATTTCTCTCTGACTATATTTGTAGGACTGATTGTTTATACCTCAGTTATCGTAAGTATCGTATGTGAAGTGAATGACTTGCTTTCAGCTCGGAAAGTTGGCATTTTGTCAGCGATTTCGAGCTACTTAAGTAGGCTTTATAGTATATGAGAATGAGTTGGGAAGGGAATTATTATTTATTATTCAAATACTTTATAATAATTATAAATTAGGTATACTGGTACTTTTACTACCTATAATACACATTAGTAAATTTTAAAATACCAAATTACATAGTGGATTTTGTGTATCAGAGTAGATTCAGACTTAAAATTAATTAGAGTGAATTAGTGAGTTTAGATTTAAAGGTCTTTTACATAGGTAGGTGTAATATTCAAATAAAAAGCTAAAATAGACTTGAAGAGATTAGTAAATTAAGAGTTTAAAATTAAAATACATATACATTTAGGGTATTTGGGTAATGAATTTGTTGTTTTAGGCATTTCGCTATTTCATTAAATTGTTAGCATTAGTATACCTAATATTTTCTAATTTCTAACAAGTTGAGGCTACTATAACTAGTAATTATCATTATTCCAAAGTCAAAGATACCTCCAGTATGTATTATAAATTATTGTTTTTGTCCAGTTGTTTCATTAGATATGAATAAGGCAGGTTCAAATTTTAATAGTAATGCTATTACATAGGTATACGGTTACCGTATACCTATACGGTATATGTATATGTATAAATCCTAAAAATTAGGTAAACAATTTTTATTGATCTGAATCTGGATCAATAAGGTAATCTGAACCCTCTTATGATCTGAATCTGGATCAATCCAAAATCTGGATTTTCATATTCGCAAATTGATTTGTTTCTGATAGCAAAAAAAAAAAAAAATAGCAAATAAATGCCTTCAAACTTCTGCCAAAAATCAAGAAAATAGCTAGTAGGTATTAAGTACTATAATAGGTACCCTACTTTAAACCTTCAAATTACATATTACCCTAAGCCTAAGCCTTAAGCTACTATTAGATTCCAGATTTAAATTGTAGGTAGTTGGTTAGTCGAGTTTAATACAAAAATAAGCAAAAGGTAATTCATTTACTTTTACGGGAAACTTGAAATATTTGCAGATTTTTGTAGTGAAATTTTTAAAATTGATTCGTTTTGAAAATTTAGTTTGAAAATAAAATTTGGGAATTTGTATCCCTTTTCCTTTAATACTAATTTGATTGAATTTTGATGAGACATTTAGAAATTAGCAGTCGAGATCGAAAATTGTTTAAATAAAGTCAATTAAATAAAACTTTATATTAAAATAGAAGTTATACGAATTCTCACTTATCTGATATTGATAATTATAATTACCTAAGTATAGGTAAGTACTATTATGCACTTAATAAACAAATACATATTTTAAAAATAAATATTTCATAATGAAATGATATCATTTTGAGAAATTATTGAGGAATTATCGAAATTTGATACTTTATAAGTATCTACCCTCTACTAAAGTCGACTGTCTCCTTAACAAGAGAGCTTTACACATCAAAGACTCGACAAAAATTTCTCATAAGGACCTCAATTACCCTACAGGTCTGTATGCGTTTTAACCTCTCGATTTTGATATCGGAAAATCGAAATTAGTCGAAATCGAATTTTGATACCCTTTATACAGGACAGGATTATATTATGTAGTTTTTTGACAATCTATTGTTTGTTTCCTCTCATTATATGAGCATTAGAAAAAGTTAATTTTATGATTAAAATAACCATAATTCTACTACTATATGTAGTAAAACAGCGAAGGATAGGATCTGACTAGTTTACTGTTAAGCTATGATGATTAGTCTTCGTAAGCGTAGATTTTTACGTAAATTTTAAATAGATTTTTCGTTGATTTTTAAATTTTACAATAGTTTAATTTTAAGGACTATATACTTACCTAATGCTAAGTCTCTTTTATCAGTATAGAATTATTACAAAATATAAAAAAAATTGGAACAGGAAATTAAAATTCTAAAATCCCCACACTCGATGTTCTTTTGTATTTTTTTCCCACATTGGTAATAATACGAGTATCTACCCTTATATTTAAAGGAACAAAAGCCAAATTTTAAGGTCCAGCCGGAAATTAATTGTTTAGATTCGGTCTTTTTTTTTGTTTTTATTACAAACAATGCATACTAGTAGTATCGTTAAAGGACTGGATAACTATCTCTAATCTCTAAACTAAAAATACACTTTTATTATCAATTCCAATCAGTACACGGTATCAGTGCAAGTTGCGAGGCAAATTTTCAATGCAAGATACGAGTAATTCGAAAATCAAAACCTTTTACTAAACTCTCTTTTTTTATTGGTCAACTTTTAAGTCTTAAAATTTAATGTAAAATTTACAATCATTGCATTATAGTATTTAAAAAAAATATATGTATCCTTAGCTTATCTAAATGGCTCAGTCCAAGTATCCTATTATTACTATGTATGACACTTAAGATTAGGTATCTAAATTACCAAGTACCTACTACAGTTTCCATACATAATTTGTAGATATCTTTTAAATGTTCATCCTAAATTCGTTAAAATTCAAGTAACAAAATGATCCAAGTGACTTTAATTTCTGATTCTGTTCTGCTAACAATTCTAATTTTGTAACTATTGAGAATTTTAATAATAAATTTGTTTTTTTTGAATATAAGTGCATCACTCAGCACTGATTACCTTGTTAGTTATTTATTATCCAAAATTGACCTATTGATTCTTCCATCTCTTTGAGAAGAATCAGATCTAAAGATATTATGACTCTTTCGATTTTTGAAAATGGGTAATAGGATAGGATCAAATCGTTTGAAACTTGGTTAATCCATTACATAGGTAGTGAACATATTTTTTTTTATCTTAGGTATTCAATTAAAACATTTTTTTTCTCACAAGAATTTTGTCCTAAATTCAATTTAAAGCCTCTGGTATTTTACAATTGCTCAGATTTTACGAACGATAAGTAAATATTTAATCTTTCTAATCGTAAGTTTAAAATCATGTACAACTTACCCTGGTTGATTGCAGATCTGAATCGAGCTTAATTTTCTCAGGAAATCCAGCAAAATTCAGAGCAATCCGATCATATTAGTTTACATGAATAATTTGGTAATTGGAAAATCTTAGCATAGCTAAATACCCCCGATACTTATACATTGGGTTATATTTCTATTTTTTATGAGCTACCTACTTATAGGTAGCTAACCAAGGCACTTTGCTTGGACAGGGTCGGTCACCTCTTGGTCATGGTCATTGGCCATACTTGGACAGTACTCGTTTCAGTCCTATATACCTGCTTTTGGCCGTTACTAATACATAGTATGCATAGTTAGGGTATTATAAAGATTTCTCTACCTATTTTATGAAATTATTAAATAGCTACTTCTACTAACGATTAAAATACTTATGGTCTATGCATATTTTATGAGCATTATTCATCTCTGAAAAATACAAGTCTTAGCCTCGATCATACATGTAAATAGTAAATATACTTAAATTAACTAGAAATAGGTATACCTATCTGTATACTCTTTGGACCTATGGATTGTTGCTAAAAGTTAATAGCTCTCAGACTCGTTGTCTTACATTTTACAATTGATTATATTTGAGTAATTTAGTGATGTGATACAATTTATCTACCGGTATAAAAATTAATTTACCTAATACCCGTTTCTTAGCCTAGGTAGTTATGCATATTGGGGTTTAGCAATTATATTATAGGAGATTATAGAATTATAGGAGAATTGGCAATAAATTACCTGTAGTGTTTAATAAATATATTGATGAGTTGGGTTGACAAGTCACATAATTTCACATAATTTTTAAGAAAACAAATAATAATCGCATAATTAGAGCATTATTGCATAAAAAGATCATAATTCCATACAAAAATTAAAATGCTCGCTTTTCGAAATTTTTTTGGCATGAATCTGCCAACCCTAACGGATAGGTATCTATCTATCTGGATTTAATAAAACATGAACAAAGGCCCAATTTTTTTTGGACCCCGAGCCGGAAATTATTTTTTTCTTTGTTCCTTTTGGCACCTTGTATTAGTACGGGTAGGGTATGAGAACTTACTGGATATCTCTAATCTCTATACCCAAAATACCCCTTTTATTATCAATTCTAATCAGCTTCGTGTAACTGTAGGATTTCAGGGGCGATTGTAATGGATCCTTATGAAATGTAAATTTATCATATTGAATTCAGGATAACAACCTATACAAGTAGAGTATTTGGGACTAATATTTACATAGAGTTAATTATTATCCTCTAGTAGCTAACACTTACTTAGGAATACGAATCATATTAATAATAAGACCAAACGTTTTAGTGCTGAATTGGATGAACGGACCATGCTAAACTTAAACAACCAGCAAAAATTCTCCAGTTTATTTGTCCTGAACTTTTCTAGCGTAACGTGGGATAGTTATGTAGTTTACTTTGTTTTATTTATAAAACAAAGCTTATAGATAATAGACTTTTTTATCCGGAAATTATTTTTTTATTCTACCCCTTTTATTTATCTTTAGTTTTTTTATACGAGTATACTCGTTGTATATTACAACTTGTATTGGTTGTACTAGTACAAGTAAAGTACTATCAGACTATTTCTACTGTATTGAATATATACATTTGGAAAATAATTTAATTACTTTAGTGTATTCCGACTTAAGGTTAGGAATATATTTCGAATTGTAATATGTAAGGTTGAGGAAAATACGGATAAATGAATAACTTAGTAAGGGGTCGAGGGCCTTTCTTAGTGTCTTTCGACGACTTTACCTTCGCCTGCATTATAGTACTTATTATAGGTCCATACAAGAAAAATCTTAAAATTAAAAATGTTAAGTCATGATCTCTTAATGTCCTTCAGTAGGGACACATACATATATACTATATTATATCCAAGAATATTTTAGAACTTTTATTTATAAAAAGTGTATAGAACTACCTATATACATACCTAGTTATTTAATGGAGTTGGAAGTTCAGGGAGTTTGTCACTTTGTGAGAAATGAATAAGTTAGTCATCGTATAATACATATGTTAAGCTAATTAATCTATAGGTAAGGTACATATACACATTATCCACTTACTCACAGTACTTACCTAAATAATTTTCTTGAATCGGGATAGCTATTAAACTGGTATAAAGCCCAGCTTAAATAGGGTTTTTTTTTGGCGACTATAATTGTAATTGTACCTAATTGTATTATAAGCATCATTAGGACTTAGGAAATGACTTATGACTTAGGAATTAGGAAACTAGAATTAGGCCCAGCCTGGAAAGGGCAATTTTTGATTTAAGTTGTAGTTAAATTAAAATTGTAATTAGGTTTAGAAATATAGAAAATAGTAGACTAGAATTAGGCCCAGCTTCAATAGGGCACTTTTTCTGGGTAAATTTTGAAATTATTTGTATTACATTATAATCGATTTCATGAGGTCTTGGTTATAATCCGCACTTTTGCAGATGGTTTCATGTCTCCCTGTTTATGTCCCATAATTTTTATGGGGAGTCCCGTAAGTGTCTAAATCCCCACTGAGCCAATATTATTTTTTTATACCATTAATCGAGCTCAACGAGCGGGATCTTAATGTGGGTGACCTTACGACCTTATCTACGAGATGACCTTCAAGGTCAATGTATTAAATAATAGTATTTTTGTCTCTGTAAGGATAAGACCTTTGAGGTATGATCACTAGGAAGGTCTTGATGAATCCTTTGGTCGATTTAGGTTAGTGACCAATTTAGTTCAGGGGTCAGGATCATATAGGTCAAAGAATTGATTACTTAATTGATTATCTTTATACACTTGGATTTATAGATACCCTCTAATGGTATTTATCATGCACATTGTAATTGACATTAATTAATTAATGTTGAATAATTAAAATAATACATATTAACAAACACATACACACATTAATTATTTAGTGTTAATTAATGTAATTAATACATACATACTAACAAATATATCTTCACATTAATTATTGAGCGTTAGTTAATGTAATTAATAAATACATAATAACAAATGCATATTCACATTAATTATTTAGTGTTAATTAATGTAATTAATACATATACATATTAACACACATACACACATTAATTATTTAGTTTTAATTAATGTAATTAATATATATACATATTAACACACATACACACATTAATTATTTAGTGTTAATTAATGTAATTAATAAATACATATCAATAAATACACACATTAATTATTTAGTGTTAATTAATGTAATTAATACATATATATTAACGAATACATACAAACATTAATTAATTAGTGTTAATTAATGTAATTAATACAAATATTCCAACAAGTAAATACACACATTAATTAATTTGTGTTAATTAATTTAATTTAAATAAATGGCCATCTTAATGACCTTATCCACATCTAAATTATGTTCCCAATTCTAAACAATGTGGTGTTTGATTGATTGATTGAAGTTTGAGTTTTGTTGATCGTTATTAGCAGCCCTAAAGGCTATAGAAGGTGTCACAAAATTGAAGTCTAGTCAAAGAAACTTTTAAAGACTGTTTGATAGTTTGCTCAGGATCCTTTTATAATATATAATCTCGATTTAGTTACAAATTAGTTTTAAGTTTAGTTTTAATTTTAATTTTTAAAGTTAAGTTTAAGTTAACGATTAAAGGAATTTTAAGTTAAATGAATTAAATGAATAAGTAAGTATATCAGATATAAACAAGATATTTAATTAATTAATTATACAAGTACTATCCAGTTTATCTAGATTGATAAGGAAGTATTATGAATTATTATGGAAAATACCGGTGAAAATGTATATATATATATGAAAATGTTTTCTAAAACGTATATTAATGAAAATTATACGGTTTTTATTGTAATACCATGCATGGACGAATATAGGGAAATATATATGATTGTAATAAAATTGATTTTTATATGATTTATGATTTTTATCTAAATATATGATTTGTTTTCTTAAATAAGAAAGTTATGAAATAATCCCTATTATTAATGGCGCCTATACACAGGCCCCGGGTTGCCATAATTCCTGCTTTCTTAAGAGACCCCGGGGCCCTGTAGTATATTTTTATAATGAACCCATAAAATGATGAACTTAAATGTTGAGGTATACCTTGTGTTCTATAAAATTATTACTTTGTGAAGTAAATTGATTATAAATTATTATTAAAAAGGATGATAGACCACTTTGTGGCTTTCATTGGGTAATAAAAAGGGTTCATTCTAGTAAATTTATGGTGAAACAATTGAGTAATAATCTTATGAGTTAAGATTTATTATTATTGATGATGAATGACACTTTGGTGCATTCATATATTATTACTTTGGAGAAGTAATTTAATTAAGATTTATTATTATTGGTGATGAATGACACATTGGTGCATTCATATATTATTACTTTGGAGAAGTAATTTGGGTTAAGATTTATTATTATTGATGATGAATGCCACTTTGGTGCATTCATATATTATTACTTTGGAGAAGTAATTTAATTAAGATTTATTATTATTGATGATGAATGACATTTATGAATGACCTATGAATGAATGAGTGACCTATAAATATATTATATTTTGCCTTGATTGAATAATTCCCTTTTTATGGTGCGGATCACCAACGATTGTTTTAGTGGATATATCTAATTTTGGGGGAATTAAAGTTAAAGATCCCAATTGTCTCCTCTGAAGAGGTTAGACATACCGGGGTTTATGTTGTTTTATACTATAGACAGATAGAGTAGTAGACTCAGATATCCTGTTCCTTCTCCTTCTTCCGCTTTAATGATTTGAGGTCCTGGAGGACCTCAGAGGGGGAATGGTATGGGTACCAATATAAATTAATTTCGTGCCGCTTTGCTAATGAATCTCGGTATATAATTTAACGTATATTAGAGAAAATTTTTAAAAGATGTCACAGGACGAAGCACAAGACTTCAAAAAGGAAGCGTCCGCCTCTGCACCGCCCATGTCAGACGCGGATCACGATGATAAGGATATCGATTTCGACAAATTGTCCTCCGAATATACTCAAATAAAATCTGACATAAAAACCCTCATGCACTCTCTCGACCGCAAAGATGAACTAGAAAAAGAAATGGGTTTAGGTCAAACCAAACATAAGGACAATGATAAGTTGGTTAAATTTAAAGACCCTCCTAAGCGAAAATCGATCGGTGTGGGAATTAAACCACAAACATTTTCGGGAGCGTCGGGAACTGAAGCATACCAGTACTTGACGGAATTCCAAGCTATCAGCGATGCTAATGGCTGGGATGACCCAACTTTCGTTTCATATTTTAGGGCCCATATGAGGGGCGTGGCTCGGAACTGGCTCACAGCCGCAACAAACGAGCGGAATCGTGCAAAGAAAGGAGCCTGGACCAAAGCTGACTTGGAGGAGGCCTTTCTTAAAAACGGTATAGCATGGTCCAGTTCACCTGACGATGAATGGACCTTGCTAACTATGAAGCAGTTACCTCAAGAGACACCACTGGACTTTTTCTACCGTGTCCAGTGTCTCGTTGATAAGATTGACCCACAGGCAATTGACGGATACCGGATGAAACCGGTCATCCGTGGCCTTGATCTACGGGCTATGGAGATGGTAAAGGTAGCCAATCCATCAACCGTAGAAGATCTTCGTAAGATCTTGGAAACACATGAAAGTTTCCGCAAGCTCCACTCAGTACACAGAGAAACTGCTTTCCAATCGGGACAGCAGGAGGTTTTCGTCGTTGAAAATCATGTTGGTGGTGATGCGCCCCAACCGATACAGAAGATGTCCAAGGTCAGATGGAATTCTGATTCGGACTCCTATTCCTCAGGAAATTTTAGACAGGGTGGAAATTCTTTCTCGCGACCCCAAGGGTCATTTCAAAGAAATAATATCCCATCAAATCGGGGTAACTTCAGGGGTAACTTTCGGGGAGGTAATCCTCGCGGTTATCCTAATGGCCAATTTAGACCTAACAATGGTAATGGTTATCCTAATGGCCAGTTTAGATCTAACAATTACAATGGTTTAAATTCACGTTATAATAATAACGTCCAATACGACAATCAAAATGGTTACCAAAGAGCATCAGGTTATAATAATAACTATGCACAAAACGGTTCAAATTATCCCGTTTCTGGACCGGTGTCATCTGGTCCATCTAATGGTTTAGTTAGAAAAGAAGGCGGGAACGGCTTTGTCCCTAATAGGACTTATCCCCCTAAAACTAGTGAGGTTCACCCAGGAAGGTCAAGCCTCCCAACTTCTATAAGAAAAACAGACCCAAACGCCCCCAAGACCCCTAGGTGCTTCGACTGCGGGGAGCCGGGTCATTATAGAAATGCATGCCCACGTAACGTTTCCCATTCGGGAAACGGATTTACGTGGAGTCGGGAATAAACCCGGCTCCACGTGAATCTTGGCATGGGCATGTTAATATTGTCCACTCTATTAACACCCTATTACCCAATTTATTATATTTAGTTGGGTACGTCGAAGATATCCCAGTAAATTTTATTTTAGATACTGGGGCAACTATTAGCATAATAAGTTCTAAATTTGTTCCCTCCGATACATTAATTGAACCAGTTACTACAAAGGTGGTGGGTCTCACCAATCACTCTATAGATTTATTGGGAAAGGCTAATATTAAGATTGAATTTGGGCAAATGGTTTTTAATTTTGATTTCTTTGTGTCTCAGGATATAAGGTTAGACGGAATAGTTGGTATTGACATTTTAAAAGAGCATGTTGAAAATATTGACTGCTCCCGTGAACAGATAGTATTTAAACCAGGCATGGTTGTACCTCTTGTATCTCAGCCTGTTACAATTTCATCCGAAAAACAAGAGATACCTATTACAAAGGTGGATAGCCCATTACCTGAGTATACTGAGCATTTATACCTACATTTGGTAAATGAGGTAATCTTGGAATCTCATTCTGACAAAATGGTTGCAGTTAAAATAGACGAATTATTCTCGAAAGACGGAATCTATCTTTTCGCGGATTCCTATCTTGAACATATAGATTTCGTAATTTTTACACAAACTTTAAACATAGTTAAAGGTGTCGGTGAATTAAATTTAATTAATGATACAGATAAGTCAATTCAAATTGACACATCTATTAGACTAGGAATGATAGAGTTAGTTCCGCCAAAGTGGATACTTTTAACAATGGAACCCGAGGGTTACTATGATCCAGCGAACTTTGCGGAACCGACGAAAGATAATTTAAGCGAGGAGCTTAAAACGGAGATTCTAAAAACCATTAATCCAGATCTCCTACCTGATGAGAGAGCCGAGGTAGAAGGTCTTCTTTTAGAATTTAGCGATTGTTTCGCTATTAAAGGCCAGTATCGTAGCAAGGTAGATATTGAGGTTCACGGTTTAAAATTGGAACCTGGTTCTGAGCCTATCTACCAGAAGCCGTATAGGTATTCTCCTAAGGAAAAGGAGTTTATCGAAGAACACATCGCCACCCTGTTAGAGGCTGGCATTATTAGGCCTAGTAGGAGTCCGTACGCAAGCCCTGTTGTTTTGGTTAAAGATGGGCACCGTGGGTCCGAAAAGCCTCGGTTCTGTATCGATTATAGAAAGTTGAATAAACAAACTATAAAGGATAGGTATCCGATTTCCCCATGTGATGTTTTGCTGAATCACTTGGGCGGGAATACCTATTTTTCGACTCTTGATTTGATTTTAGGGTATCATCAGTTTAGGATACCTGAAGAAGATTGTTTTAAGACCGCCTTTATCACACATTGTGGTCTTTTTGAGTATATATACTTGCCATTTGGTTTAACCAATGCTCCGGCAATATTTCAGCGCGCAATGAATTACATTTTAGCAGGTCTACTTTTTATCTTGGTCATTTGTTATTTAGACGATCTTATTTCGTATGGAAAAACGCTCCCAGAGCATAATCATTCCCTTAGGGCGGTTCTCGAACGTTTGAGGGAAGCGAGATTATGTCTGAGTGTGGCCAAATGTAAAATTGCACAACGGAAGGTAAAAGTACTGGGCCACTTAGTCTCCGTAAATGGATTAGAGGTCAATCCAGAGAAAGTGGAGGTGATTAAGAACTTTGAAAGACCAAATACCGAGAAGAAATTACGAGCTTTCTTGGGGCTCTGTAATTATTATCGGAAATTTATCTACAACTTTTCCACTATCGCCTCCCCACTAAATCAAATGTTAACTAAGGAATCGCTTGGTCAGTGGGGAGAAGCTGAGATTAATTCATTTGAGACATTGAAGTTGGCTCTTTGTTCAGCCCCCATTGTTAGGTTTTTTAACCCTAATTTAGAGGTAGAGGTTCACTGTGATGCCTCTGGGGTTGGAGTAGGGGCTTGCTGCGTGCAGTATGATAGCCATGGAAACGAGTATGTGATACAGTACGCCTCTAGGGCGTTGAATAAAGCCGAAAGGAATTATTCAACGATCCAGAGAGAGATGCTTAGTCTACTTTTTGCCCTTGAAAAATTCAGGGAATTTCTGTGGGGCCGGAAATTCCTTGTCAGAAGTGACCAAAATCCTCTCAGCTGTTTACAGTTTGCCACGACACCTAGGTCTGGTAAATTATACAGGTGGGCGGTAAGGTTGCAAGAATTTTCATTCGAAATAAAATACAGAAGAGGGCGCGTTCATTCTAACTGTGACGCTCTTTCTAGAATTCATGATGACCCTCCTGATGATGAGGAAGGCCCTATTGTCGTTATTCCAGAAAAGGATTGTCCTTTAGACTTCCCTGTTTTGTTTTTAGAGGCTAATGATATCATTGATATCCAAAGAAACGATCCTTTATGTCAGAGATTAACTCGATTAATTCTCTCAGACAAAACTCATGCATACAAACTCAAAAACGGAATTTTATATAAAGTTAATCGTTCTCCTGAACGCCTCGTAGTTCCTAAACTTTTACGTTTGGAACTTCTTAAAGAGGCACATAACGTTACTACTAGTGGCCACAGAGGCATAGCTGGCACTATTGGAAAATTAACTTTGAGGCATTATTGGCCTAAAATGCGTATTCATATTATGAGATATGTTAGAGGTTGTATGGATTGTCAATCGGCCAAGCGACCAATCGGTGCTAAGCCTGGATTATTACAAAATCTTGACATACCTACAGAACCATTCGAAACCGTAGCGATAGATTTCGCTGGTCCGTTCCCAACTACGGAGGCAGGAAACAAGTATATTATACTTGGGATCTGCCTCTTTACAAAATATTTGATGATTAAAGCTATTCCAGCTGCGAATGCAGAGGAAGCTGCTACCTTTTTATTTGAAAACGTAATTACGGTGCATGGCGCACCTTACTCCATATTATCCGATAGGGGCACCCAATTTATGTCCCATATGGTTAAAAATCTTCTTAAAAGTTTAGGTGTCAAAAGCGTTTTCACTTCTAGCTACCACCCCGAAACTAACGGGTGTTGTGAGCGTCAGAACGCTACAATAAAAGATATAATTAAAATTTATATCAACGACCTAGAGCAACATCTGTGGGACAAGTTCATTCCACAGATTGCATTTGCTATTAATACAACCAATCAGGAATCCACAAAGGTTACACCTTTTGAATTGGTATACGCTCGCAGGGCTTATCAGCCCTTTGAAAGGCACCACACAAATTCGTGGGAAAAATCTCGGGATAAGGAAATTAAATCATGTATAGAAATAAGATCCAAGGCAAGAGAAAGAGCCATTAGGGCTCAGAAAATTGCCAAAAAGTACTATGATAAGTCCCATAAGGAATTGTTATTTAACGTAGGTTCCTTAGTTCTTATTAAATTTCCAGCAACCCCGCCTGGTTTAGCCCCCAAACTCATGAAACGTTGGAGGGGTCCGTACCGAGTGACTAAAGTTATCTCCGACGTTTTGTATGAGGTTACTGAAAAGCCTTATCTAAATAATCAATCTGAGAAATTTAGAGTCCATGTCAACCGCATGAAACAGTTTCATGAGGCTGAAATAGATTCCCCCGAAACTAGTGATGGAGAATTATATCGACTTCTTAATAAAGAGCCATATAATGTCCAAAAGGGTTTGGACAATTTGACTCAATTCTGTTTAAAGAATAGTCTTAAAAGAACGACAGAACTTTCAGTTCCCGTACCAGAAGTCTTGCCCAAGAAAATCCTCCATAAAATCCCATTACTTCCGACCAATCATACCAAGGTGGATGAGGTAGTTTTTACTTATTGCTCATCAAAAGATCTTTTTGTTGACAATTCCCCTCTATTGCATTTGATACACCAAACCAAAAGCAACGTAATTATTCTATTAGAAAGTTGGAGTCAGCCTGAAGATTTTTCTTTCACGCTAGAATACATAAAAACTAATGAGGTATCACTTAAAGGGTACGAAATTCATTCTGGAGGCACAATGGATATTCATTTTCGTGAGAAAACGAAATTCTTGAAACATTACCAAATTACTACTCTTTACTTTATCTTTCCTGGATCAAACAATAAATCACATCCATACAAAAGATTATACAAGAAAATCTCTAAATTTTTACAAGAAATGATTGAGGTCAGGTTATTAATAATATCTCCAAATAATTACTCCCAAGCCTTAGGATTTTCGATCGGATTGATGAAATTAATCGAATATGATTTCCACAAGAAATATATAAGCATTGATGAAACCATAAAAATGTTGAGAACACGTTTCAAATCATTTCATTTAAGGGAGGAAGATGTTAATGATGCTCTAATTGGTTTAAACTATTTTTATTGTCTGAGCGGATACTTAAAAGATGTAAGTGATCATGAGAACGAAAACTCTGATACCTCTATTCAGACACTTGAAGATTCGTCCACGTCAGCTGAGGAAAATCAACTTCGAGGTGCGACCTCTACCAATATCAAAGGTCCATCTAGCTCATCAAAAAGCTCTTCTTCAAAGAGCTCTACTGAACAATCGTCACATCAATCGGATATTGATGGACGGTTAAGAAGAGATCAGCAACGAGAATTATTAAATCAATCGTGGATAGTAGATGAAAATTTAGAAGACCAAGAACCTCCCACATTCCTCGACGAAGACGATTTAAGTTTTTCAGAAGAATTTGACGAGGAAGAGGATTATGACGATGAAGACGAAGCATCCTGGGATCAAGTTCAACCTGGAGTAACAACAACTCGATCAGGTCGGACAGTTCGAAACCCAATACAAAACGACTTTTTATATCAAAAACCATAAACTTACGTAAATAAAATTTCTGCTAACTGCTAAACCCATCCTACTACAACTATAAAATAATTCTAATTAGACCTCTAATTTATCTTACACTCACACGCAAATAATCAATATAAGAGATTTGATAAAAATACTCGTTCATTTAAGGAAACACCCCCTATCAATCTTCCTTCTATGCGTCGCCTTAGCGGCAACACAAGAGGGTAATTTCGACTCAGCAGCCGGCTTAAAAGAAAATCGAACACGTCCAACAACTACAACGAGCACCACTACGCCGGCCACCACTACATCGGTTAAGACGCCTGCTACAGATACAACTCCAATGCCACCTCAAAACGTTAAAACCACGTCGGCCTTGCCACCAGAAACAACATCAATACATGACTCGACTACAAAGATAACAGAAGATTCAACCGACGTTGACCCTGACAGTCCTACGACTCCTACTCCACCACCTGTACCACTACCTTGGATTCCCCCTTTCTATTATCCATCCACACACAATTTTAGTGCATATCATCCACCCCACTTTTGGTATCCACCTCCACCCTATCCCCATCAGAATAATTACTTTAATTGGCAAAAAGATCTTTCCCCTAATCCGACGGTTAAAAATGATAATGCTGTCATAATTAATGAACCTCCGAAAGTCCCAGATGATCCCACCACCCTACCATATCATAGAGCTGCTAATCGTGACCCTCAGGAACAAATTGAGGTAGAAGAGCTTTTTAATTCTTTGGGGGAGAAACGTATACCAATTTATCGGTGCGAAGGGCATTTTCAGGGTGTAAAATATAGATTACCATTACCTCCAGATTGTGACCTTCTCGATGTGGAGAAGGATCCAACAACGGTAGTCACCTTATCCTTATTTCTTGAAGATATTGCCAGTACATTAATTATGGGATATGAATGTTTTGCGGTAAAATCCCACCATCGGTGGACGAGGTATTTTTTTGGGGCCTTGGTAGAGAATAGGTGGACAGATAAATATGGCCTTTCGCCAGCGGAATGTAAAAGGCTAATTGAAACCAAAAAGACACCTGAAGGTGATATACTCGAAGTGTTAGGAGATAATCTCTTAGGAACCACAAAAGCTCCAAATGCACATTGTAATTGGGCTTGTTCTCATCATGATGATGTTACTAACTACTTTCTAGTAGGTCTCAAAGTGGTAACTTCAAATATTGATGATACTATTCAAGCCAGTACCGCTCTTAAAACCCAATGTGCCTATAAATCAGGTTATTGCGAGACCGAACGAGGTCACCTTATTTGGAATCCTCATGATATTCCACTTTGTAGAGTTAAGAAAATGGGGCGAACTAAATGCCTTAAGACAGGTCCCCGCATTAGTTGCCCTGAACTGGAGCTGGCCCTAGTTAATCCCCGGCCAACTTCCCTTTGTAATATGTCGGTCGGCTTCTCTGACCAGGCTATCTATTTTACACAGGAAAATAAAGATGATGTCCATCCGGACATCATCCTTACAAGTATATTTGAGAACAAGTTAGCCCAGACAAATAAATCCTCTGACCCTCAATCAAAAGTTAATAAGCGATCAATTGATCAGAGATCGAGCTTTCCAACTAGCAACGAGCTGAATGCTAAGTTGAATTATCTCGATACAATGATTACTTCCAAAGCAACCTATAATTTTCAGCTCTTACACACTGAGGTGTGTAAGGGGTTCCAAAGAGACCTAAACCTGTATAGGTATATGGCCTCCGCCGGCAACCCTTCCCTTATAGTACGGACACTGCACGAAGGACACCACTACCGAGCGAAGCTCGTTGGTGATGTCCTAAACGTGTATCAGTGTTTTAAAGTGTTAAAATACCAATTTCAACGCAGAATGGAAAACTGCACACGGGAATGGCCAACCATGTTTCTTGACGAGAAGAATGATAAGAAACTTTCTTATCTTAGTCCCATCTCGCATGAATTGATTGATAACCCAACATTTGTACCTTGTCCTTCTCCCCCATATTATTTTGATATGGGGAAGTATGTGGTACTCTTGTCCAATCGTTCCGTCATAGCGGAATTGCCCTTCTTACCCACAAATCACAATGCCCCTGGTAAATTGGCCGAATTATCCGACCAAAACTTTAAGTCCGCGAGTGTCTTCACGTCTGAGGATCTCTCTAACGCAGAGACCGTTCTCGGTCTTATGCGTGACACTCAGAGACACTTTCAGGTAGACGAAATAATTAGGAAGCATCAGGCAGGTACCCGCCTCAACGAGGCCCAATCCAACGTCCTAGATAATTTGCGAGAAATAGTGATCGCCCCTGTGAAAGACTTTGTTATAAGTATGATAGGCTCCCTTTTCTTTGCGATAATTTTCATTATAATCCTATACTACCTCATAATTTACTGGAACCCAATGTGGTTGTTCTGCGTTAACCAATATCAACACTTACAATTAATAAGACAAAACCGGAAATTAATCCAAAGATCAAAAAAGATGAGAAGACGCTTGGAGAAAGCTGGAGTTGTTGATCCAGCAGCTCGTCAACTTCTGGAACTTCGAGAAAGATCACCGTTGGTCGAACCCAACATTGCTATGATTCGACCGACTTCGCCGGATCCTTATCCAGTCCAAGAAAATCTTCCAGTTACAACAATAACTTCCAGCGCATCTGGGCCTACTATTATACGAATTCCCAAAGAAAGAAAATATCCTCGCCTACCCAAAGATCTTTAATTCACTTAAACTTCCAATCTTTCAAATAATATAATTCTAAATCTTTAAAATCACATTTGAATCTATCTACATAACACTCATTTGATCACAATATTTAGCATAACTTTCAAATTTAAGTTGACCTACACCTACACTCAAATATTTCGATCTTCATAGAATATAATTTGCAACTCACATAGAAAATTTTCTAATAGTTAAAAACCACTCTTAAAATATGAACTATTAAGTGAATAAAAGAAAAACTAACACTATTTAATTAATGTTTTAACAGAAAGATTTTTTAAGTGGGATTTAATGTGCATCAAATATATACAATTCGAAGAAACATCTATTGAACCTCTTTTTGAATCTGACGATTTCATTTTCGATTATTCGTTTGATGAATTGCCTTTTGGCTTAGAAACAGCAAGAAATCGAGATCAAAATCAAATTCAATTACAACTGGAAGCATTACTGATATACCTAAATAACCAACTTCAACGATACCAAGCCAATGTGGTATGCTCCTTTTTATATACTGACATAAACTTTTTCATATCATTTAGAGATACATTCCCACCACATGTCCTTATACCCCCAGTTAATAGTGAAGAATATTACATTGTTTCAAATACCATAGAACGTGCTACACGTATTTTAGAAGGTTTCTTCGTTTATAATCCGTTGCCAGTTTATGAGGACTTTGTTCAAAGTTGGACTTCAGAGAAATTTATCCTCCATTTTATCAATAGTTTAAGAAAAAGACATTTAATAAAAATTAAACCCCCTGGTGTTGTTTTTACAAAGAACTTCAGGAATCCCATTACAAACAAAATTAAAGCTAGACCTAGTAAGTTCAACAAAAATTTTAGATAAAAACTATAAAATGACATTAATATGCTCTTATTGTTACTCAACAACCCTTGTTAAAAGAGACATAATCGGTAAAAATAAAAAACTTGTTAATATATTAGTTGTCAGTCCCTGTTGTCACATTTACCACCTTCTTTGTCTGCAACATTTGTGTACCCAATCCGCTATTTGCCCTACATGTTTTGAGCCCATTCCTTCCCTACCTTCTTACCAACAATTAAAACCTGTTTACGCCGGTCCCCGTATTCTCGAAGACGAGCTAGATACATTAACAGAAAAATTAGCTGACCTAACAGTAGAGCTTGGAAAGCATCGTGAAAGCGAAACAGAATTAGTAGATACAATCTTGGAATTGAGGAAATCAACCGACAAATTATTCATAAAAATTGCCACAACTGCCGCAGTAGCGCAAGAATCGTTTTTTACCCAAATTGAACCAAGTTCCCCTCAAACCGAAGCCATCTCAGTCAAAGCCGAAGCTGAGGATCAAAAATCGTCGACAACCGACCCTGCCTATGAGGATTATGACATGACCGATGAATCCCCTTCTGAATTAAATTAACATTGTATACAATTTTATTTCCTTTTCTGATGTGCCAGTTTATCTGCAATAGCTGCCACAGGTCTGTAAAGGTAATTTTTAACACCAAACCAACTAATTATCTCTTCCACAAAGAGATATTTTACGCCGCCCCCTGTGGACACCTGTTTCATGAGACATGTTTGTCATCTTTACACCATTCTCAGACTAAATGTCCTTTGTGTCGATCGCCAATACCAATTATTGACATCTGTCAAAAGGTTCACCCTCATCAGGTCTGTAAAACCGAAGAAAGTAAGGAGCTACAAATTGTCAAGTCAGAAAATTTGATTCTAAAAGCGGATCCAGAAAGAAAAGAAATTATTGAGAAATATTTGGTTAGAAGCGACCAACATTATCGCAATCTTGAAATCAAAGTAACTAACCTTGAAGAACAATTGAAATTTTATGAAGGTTATACACATACCCCCATTGATTTTTCGAAGATTGAAGAAATTCAACAAGTAGCCCACGACCTCATAGAAGATCTACGGGAAGAATTTGATCGTCATCTTAGCCGGGTCAAAAGAGAGACGCTACCAATTCACTTAAGGTTTGATAGTGATTAAATTAACTGTTTTAAGTGATGTCACTCTTTTGTAATTTTTGTTACTCCCCTAATAAACTCATTGTTGCCGAACCCGAATCTGCATCTGTAGGTATTTTTCATTCTATCCTATTCTACGCTGCCCCTTGTGGTCACATTTTCCACGAAACCTGTCTCAAAACACTTGAATCCAATCCATGTCCCCGTAAACCTATGTGTAGAAAAACAATTCCAATAATAAAAGATTGTATTAAACTATATCCTTATACATCTAATCCTTCTACTATTGTTGAGGAAAATCTTAAGCTAAAGTGTGAAAACGCTCTTTTAAAGACAGACTCTCACCAAAAAGACTTCATTAAGTTCTATTACCTCAACGGACTTGACCATCTAACCAAGATACAAAACGAGTTAGAGCAAACTAAAACTGAATTAAAAATAACACAGTATCAACATTCTTATATGAGAACCCTCTGGTCGAAACGAATCAACAAACTAAGTACCAAGTTATCAAATATTCGTGAACAATCAGATTCCCACCGGGATAATCCACATCCCACGAGTGAAAATAGTGTTAGTAGTTCTTCGAGTGACTCCAGTAACTCATCATCGTCATCATCTTCATCAAGTTCATCCGATCCAAGTACTCTAGCAAATCCAGGTAGTCCAAGTTATAGTAAAAGACGCCGTACAATTTCCGTCTCAAGTTCAAGTTCAAGATCAAGATCTCAATCACCTCAACCCTCTTCTTGTCCTTCAATATAACATTCTACACATGAATTTCCCAAACCTTTATAACACTATTTATTTATCTAGTAGTGACATGCAGTTTTGGTGTAGTTGTTGTAAAGGCTCTATGCTATTAGACTATCTTACTATTGAAGAAATAAGGTTTACACCCCAAATTTTAGAAATAGATCCACCCTACATTAGTGAATGTCACCACTTGTACCATCAAATTTGTTTAAAATCTGTTCTAGCCGCTAATTCTAAATGTCTTAAGTGTAATCACTTTATCCGTTTTGAACATTGTACACAACTTAAACCATTATCAGCTGCACAACGAGTAATTTTTCGGCAAGTAGTACGTCTTTTAAGAGAAAACATCACACTTAGAAAACAAATTGAAACCCAAGGAGAATATCTTAAGAAAGA
>JAQIXA010001971.1:0-20634 GCA_034699045.1 Nanhermannia cf. coronata Gr-Ori-00579 | reverse complement strand
TTTGTCAGTCTTATAGTTTAGGAGGAGATGTGGATCATACATCCATACATACATACATACATACATGAGGATCAAATACATACCCCGAGCATCGCTAAAGCTCTGTCGGGGAAAAAATAAAAATTGAAAAATTGTCATTTATTTTTTTGTAATTTTTTTTGTAACTTTACTTCTTGCTTTAATTACTTACTAAAATGAAGTATCGGCTAATTACTCTAATTTTAATTGTGTTCGCATCTCTGTCCAATGGTTTTGTTGACAGGTATGAGGAGCTGGTGAGATTCAAGTCATTGCCAAATGAGAATATTCATGTTCATTTTGATTTCATTATTTCTGACCGGAAATTGTCAAATCATACGAGGTTCTTTCCAAGAGCATTAGCTGAAATCTTGGATTCACAGTAAGTACCCTTATTAGGCTAGACATTAACTGTAGCAGATGCTGGAATAGGTGAAGGTACATGTATATAGTTTAATTGATTTTTCTTTTTGTATTTTACAGTTCAGTTCAAGAGCTTCATTTTGCATTGACACAAGGCTACTGGGACCATGATTCTTGGGGTGTGTCATCGTCTAATGTGCCTACTGGGGGGCTAGTTTGGTCATGGTTTAATGCACCAGATATAAAGTAAGATTTTGCATTTTTTAATCACCTACATAAATGATTCTAGTTCCAATGTAAAGCTATATCAATATCCTATTGGTATGTACCTATATTAATATGATATTGTGATGTTTTTTCTTTAGGACAGCGAATAATAAATGGAAAGGTTTAACAAGTCGTTTAAGTGGATTAACTTGTGGTATGTATGATAATAAAATTATTCAATTTAGGTAATAAATATACCCACTTTAATTTACTTTTTTTTTAAATTTAGCATCACTCAATTTCCTTGATGCGAAAACTTCCATTGAGCCGAGGTTTTCATTCAGACCTGAAGGACAAATTGACAAGAAGAGAGGTGATCAAGTTTTTGTTCGTGTTGGAGCCTTACCTCGAGAACACATATGTACAGAGAATTTAACCCCTTGGACTAAACTTTTGCCATGTGGTATTTCAAGAGGACTTGGCTCATTACTTCGATCAAAACAGTTGTTTAACACACTATTTCATTCTGAAGGGGTTCATTTTGTACAAAAGAATTTGAATGAAGTTGAACTTAAATTATCAATGTCACTTGTATTTGAACGACCACCATCTTATAAAACAACTGAGTCCTTAGTAAGAAAAGTTTTGGGTTCTTTGGCTATTTTTCCATGTCATCCCGCTAGTAAAACAACAGTTGAAATATGGAAAGACAATGATTGGGTTCAGTTTGATCATAATCAAATCAATTCCTTACCGCTGACTGAATTACCTAAATGGCCAGACTCGATGAAGATTCCGTTAATTTTTTCGGCAATGAAATATATTGGAGGTACCTATTACCTATCTACTATTAGTAAAAACTTTCAGGCCTTTGCATGTTAAATCTCATATGTATAAAGGCCATAAAACACATATTATTGCTCGAAAATATCCTTCAAGTATAATTTCAATTTTTTAATTTAGGTTATGGTCAAGAATATGGTAACATGATTGTTGAAATGAAAAATCGGTTGGAAGATAGAGCATTACCAGTTTTATATGTTGAAATGCTTCCTTGGTATATTCGTCCTTATTTACAGTAAGTAGTTTATACATTTACATTTATATATTTTTATTATAAGGTACTTATCTTAATTTCTTATTAATCAATTTATTAATCTTTTTATTAAAGCACAATGAAAATAGAATTAGCAAAAAGTAATGGAGAAAAAACTCAAATTAATCATGGTAAAAAATTGTAGTTTTTAATAATATATGATATGAATATAGTTTTTAATTCTAACTTTGTTTTATAGGAGATTTATTTCATTATTCACCTGGACGTGATCGAGCAGCTCTTCATAAACTGGAAATGAGCTTAATTATTCCTCCAAAATCAACTGCAACAATAAGTATGATGGTAGAGAAACGTCATTTGAAGTGGGATGAGTACCCCCCTGGTAAATTAAATTAATTATTTTTAGTTTTTGTAAATCTAATTTAGTGTACAAAGTACAAAGGTATTTGAATTGAAAAATATGAATTTTAATCAATTCTTTTTTTGCCTTTAAATAGATGCAAATCAAGGATTTTATCTCCCAGCAGCACGTTTTGAAGTTAATGTGACTGAATCTAAGACACTTCATTATTATTCAAGAATTTTATTAGTAAATTTGTCAACACCTGATTTTTCAATGCCATACAATGTGATTTGTTTAACGTGTACTGTGGTAGCATTAGCCTTTGGCCCAATCCACAATATTACAACCAAATATTTGCAACTTAATCAAGTAAAACCAAGACCAAAGGGAATTAAAGGATATATTAAAAGACTTTTAAGAATGAAAGAAGATCCCGTTGAAGATGTTACAACCAAAGTGGATACTAGTACTGGTGAAGGTGAGAGTGAAAGTCTTGAGCAAAAAGATTCAACAGCAGCAGAGGCAGAAACTGAAGCTGAAACAAGAACAAAAAGTTCTCCTAATAAAAAAGTGATAAACGATTCATTAAACGAAAGTAATGATAATGATAATGAAAGTAATTCATCAGCATCAAGTAGTTTAAGAAGAAGCTTAAGAAATAAGCAAAAATAATGATAATGATATTTTACACGATATAATCTAATCCTACGAGATGGATCTAATCCTACTTATATTTGTTCAGAAAGACTTTTATCTAAATAAGTATGTTATTAGATAGCTTTTATATACCAATACCAATAATGTATTCCAACTACTTCAATAAGTTTCTGTAATTTTAATTGTTTATAAATTTGACTAGGTGAGCTCGTGTATAATTTGAAACCAATATTTATTTACATAATATATATTATATGGTTAGACTTAAGCAATAATTGAATTTTCAACAAGTTTTTCGATATCATTGTCGCTCAAATTTAAAAGACTTTTTAAAATTTCTCTTGTATGTTCACCTAATAGGGGTGGTGAACTTCGAATATAATTTCCACCTTTGTTATATTTAACTGCGGGATTAACTAGTCTATATCCTTCAAAATCTTGAACCATTTTATTATGTTTCACCTGCAAATATTATAAAAAAAACTTTTGTACTTTATAAATCTTAATTTATTTTTAATAAATGATGGTACAAACAAAATTTGTACCCACATTTAACTCAACTTACTTGCGGATCTTGAAAAGCGTATTCCATATTATTAATAGGTCCAAATGGAAATTTACAATTTTTAAATTTCTCCAGCCATTCTTCACATGTATTCATTTTAATTTTATCTGATATTTTCTGTATAAGTTCAACTCGATTTTTAACTCTCAGCTCGTTTGTTGAATAATCTAAATTTTCCTTTATTTCATTCAAATCTATATTCTCACATAATTCTGAAAACAGTTGATTATTTCCGCAACCAATTGTAATATAACGCAAATCTTTGCATACAAATGATTGATATGGCACGATGGATTCGTGTTGAGATCCTAATCTCCTCGCATCTTGGCCACCATTTAAATAATTCGATGAAAGATTTACTAAGCAGGATATTTGGGTTGAAAGTAAATTGCAATCGATATATTGACCTTGTCCAGTTTTGGATCTTTCTAAAAGTGCAGCTAAAATTGCCCCATGAGCGTATAAGCCTAACAAACAAAATGTTAAAATTTTGTTTGTAATTTTCGACTTAATTCTTTGCACTTACTATACTTAAGGTATGTACTATATACCTGTAGATAAATCTGTCATTGCAACTCCGACTTTACAAGGTGGACCATTTTCTTCGCCTGTAAATGATCGCAAAGTTTGTAAATTTCCAGTTTATTGAAAAAAAATTCCACCTGTTATATGCAAAAGTCCGCCAATTGACGCTGCAATCACATCGTATCCGCCTATTATCAAGAAATTCAGGAAAATTAGATAGCTTTAGTTTAGGTAAGTAGGGTACCTAATAAATTCTTGTGCTAGGAAAGTTTATTACCTACCTCTAGTTTTATAAGGACCTTCTTGACCATATCCACTGATTGAACAATAAATAAGCCCGGGAGATTCAGTTCTCAATTGATCATATCCAAGTCCAAATTTGGATAAAGTTCCAGGAAGAAAATTTTCAATCAAGATATCTGATTTCTTTGCAAGTTCTTGTACAAGTGAGTTACCTTTCTTAAGGTCAATTGCTATGCTCTTTTTATTTCTATTGATTGAGATGAAGTAGCAGGAAAGATTGTTTTTATAAGGTGGCCCCCAAGATCTAGTTTAATATCATTTTTAAAATTTTAAATATCATTTTATAATTTTTTACAATCTACGGAGTAGAACCTTGTATCATCACCAACCCCTGGTTTTTCTACTTTAATTATTTCAGCACCTACATAATATTCAATAAAAAGAACAAGATACTTTAAAGACTTTTTTTTATAAATGTCGTTTTGTAAAATATTGACCTAAATCACCCAAGATCATAGTGCAAAACGGACCAGCTAATACTCTTGTTAAATCTAAAACACGGATTCCCTTTAATGGACCCTCATTTGAATTTGAATTTGAGTTCGAAGTCGAAGTTGTTGAGTATCTTATTTGAGCTTTAAGTTAAAAAGTTAAAAAGATTTATACCTATAGTTTATGTATGTATGAAAAATAGAGTTAATTAAAATCAGAACCTACAAATTGCAATAGATTGTATAGGTACAAGATGTAATTTCCGAATAGACTTCATTTTTTTCTGAAAATTATACAATAGAAAAATATTAGTTTAGGTTTAGATTTTAGATACGATTTCGATCTCAAGTTTCAGATAGATAGGGAATCTTGGATAGCTTTTTTCTTTTGATGATTGAAATTTTGGATGTTTTTTTTTAATATAATTTTTTTTTTCTAATATCAGTACCTAATTGTAATTACACAAGGGCATCAAGTAGTAAATAGTAAACTATGAATAAAACGAAATTTTTTTATAAAAAGAGGAACTTCACAAGATTTTTTTGAAAAAACTCCTATCCGAATGTATTAGGTAGGGTACCCACTTACTTAACATTAGTACTTATAGGATAGGCATAAGTATTTTTATTACCTATGTAGCGGTTATTTATATTTCAGTTTTAAACTTATCCTTGCCTTATTTATTAGATTAGTCAAATCAAGACTAATAATAATAATAAGAAAAGATATTATTATTTTCAATATACATTAATATACAGATATTACCAATGAGATGGATTAAAAAAGCTTATAAAATCTGCTTTGTACAAGTTTCATTTTTAAGCAATATGTTATTCTAATAACGATAAATATTCCATACTAACTACCTATTTATTTTATTACATACCTAATTTACTTAATAGATTACTTTATACTTCTATTCAATTTACAAAATGCAAGCCTATTAGGTTAGAAAATTAGAAAATATTGGAATTTTAAAATACCTAATGCCTACGTACACAGAACCAAATACTATCACAGATATATTGGATTACACAGAATCTTATAGAATACTTTGACTTTATTCTATACTCATTCCAATTTCATACTCTAAAGTATACTGTATATAGTATGTACCTGTTGTTAGTACAAGTAATTTTAATTTGTCTCTTTGATTTTATGAGTTTTGTGACTAATACTGCTAATCTAATACCTACTCGTATTCCTTTATATACTCTATAATGTAATGTAGGTATATAAATATTCTAATCCAAATACAAACTCCAATTCAAAACTTAAAACTATCATATCGCGACCTCGATTAAAAATGATTTATTGGTTAACAGGGGAGGCAGTATTTTTTACTCTAATCTTTCGATTGTTTAAAAATTAAAAGATAAAATGATTCAGGTATAAGAGTTATTAGGATTACAGTCTAAAACTAAAACTTGATTAAATCGATGCAAACTTATCTTGTGTAAAAAGTATCGAGAGTATCGTTTCGCGATTATCGTATTGAATACTCGTATACTTGCTCCTCTTTTTATTCTGTAGTCAAAATAAAATATTAGTAAATACAATCAATTATCATTAAATTAACTTTCTCGTAAAATATTTATTACGTTTAGAAACAGTAGCACTAGCAAATGCATTTTTAAAGTATAAAAATATTATTAAGTTAGTACACTTTTTAAAAAATGAAATTTATTTTTGTAACTCTTTTTAACCTTCTATTGGCTCTCACATTTTGTTCCGGTAAATTAAATCGAATCTATATTATATCAAACTATTATAGGTACTAATTTTTTTGTCTAAAAAAAATTTCTGTTTTTATAAAGCTCAATTTGACCCAATTATAAGTAAGTCTGTTTATACTGTATGATTATATTATAATATAATCTAGGTTTAGGTTAAGATTTAAGATCGAGATATTTTAAAAATATGGGTAAGGGTACAAGGTATCAAACCTGAACCTGGCAACTTATCTGTCTGTGCTCTAATCTGTCTGTTAAAAACAATTAAAAGTAAATGTTTTCAAGTCGTTCATGGAGGAGCTGGAGATATTGAACCAGATCGAGTGGATGGAAAATATCGAGGAATGAAAGCAGCCATTAGGAGAGGTTTAGAAATTTTAAAGGAAACCGATAATGTTTTGGATGCCATTGAATCTGCTATCAATGTAATGGAGGATTTGTCTGATTTTAATGCTGGTAAACTTAGACTCGTAGTTAGTTCATATAATTTTCATAATTTTATAAATATGTAATTAAATTTTCTTGATAAGGTTGTGGGTCAGCACTCACAATAACTGGTGAAGTTGAAATGGATGCAGTGATAATTAATGGAACAGATTTGTCAGCAGGTTAGCAAAATGGAAAATTTACATTTTTTTTCTTAAAATTTCCCAAATTTTTAACTGAATATGATTAATATTTGGCAGTACCTAATGAATCGTAAATAGTTATCATAATCATAGGTACTAGTATTTGCGGTGATATACCTAAACGCCTAATGAAATTTTCAGATTTTTATAGGTTCAAATACCTACGTAAAACATGTTTTTATATTTAAATTTTTTTCAGGATCAGTGGGTGCTGTTCGGCATATAAAAAATCCGATCTCCTTAGCTCGTAAAATAAAGGACAATACCCCACACGTGCTTTTAGGTGAATTGAGATTACAATTTTTAAAGCTTTCCGTTTTCAAAACTCAGATTATCTCTCAAAATAAAGCTTTTAAAACTCAATTTTATTGGAAAATCTTAAATTTAAAAATTTGTTTACACTGTAGTTGGTCAGGGTGCTGAAGATTACGCTCAATCTGTTGGTATTGAACTAATTCCAACTTCTGATTTAATTCCAAAAAATAGGTACATAAATTTTTTCAAACAATATTTGAATATGCAAATTTGAATGTTAATAGCTATCATTTTTTATATTTTATAGAAAAAAATACAAAACTGGGACAGTGGGCGCTGTTGCAATTAACTCAAAAGGCCAAATAGGAACTGGGACTTCAACAGGTGGACTTACAGGAAAGTTAAATGGACGTGTTGGTGACTCACCAATTATAGGTGCAGGAAGTTTTGCTGATGATTTAATTGGGGGGATCTCAGGTTCAAAATTTTTGTAAATAGTATCAATATTTATGGTACTTTATAATATATCGAATTACTTGTCAGCTACTGGTCATGGTGAAGGCTTTCTGAGATACAGAGTAGCATCAAGAGTCGCTGAACTATTACAGAAAGGTGGTAATTTTACAATTTTTACGAAATTTTTGCAAAATTTTACGTTTACTTTCAGGTGAAATGAATCCTTATGAAGCAGCAGGGCAAGTTCTTAAAGAAATGACTGAAAGGTTCCCAAATATGGATGGAGGTACAGATTATTTATCCAAAAAACTTGATTTTACTCAAGAGTTGATACATATTATATTAAATAAAACTAAGATCTTTCGATATAAATAAACAATCTTAACTAACCTTATCATCTAAAGGTCTCATTCTTATTGCAAAAAACGGAACAATTGGAGTACCTGGATACGCATTTAATTCTAATCAACTGGCTTGGGCTTATGGGTTCGTAACTAATCATAAGTATATCATAAGCATATAACTTTGTATAAAATCTAAATTTTTAGGCAAGGAAATCTTATCCATTTTGGAATCAATCATAATGAGGACTTCACCGAACCTATTGATAAGCCAAACCCAGATTTACCTTTCCAAAACGCAACTTGTACTACTTCTAAAGGAGCAATTTCTACTATAAGTATAATTTTAAATTACAAATATTTAATTGTAATTTATTCTTATTATATTTTTCGCGGATTTATATCAGATTGAACATTGCATTTAAAATTACATTACCAAGGCAAGGTATTGTATTTTAAAATTTTTGATATCTACTTAATTGCTAATAATAATATATAGGTATACACTTATCGGTGATTATTGTCATCATTTTTACAAAAATATTGAAATGGAATTTATACAGATAGATAATCAATCGGTTGGTATTATATAATAAATGTACTCACTATTTGCCAGAAAAAGTCAAAAAATTTGTCACATATCAAATACAAGTATTATTGTCATAAAACAGATAAAATATTTCTCAAATATACTATTAAATTACAAATGAAAATGATGAAATTGTAGCTAAATTATACAATACTGTATAATGAAATGTGTTTAACCCTAAAAATATTCTTTTTATTTGGAGAGATTGAATAAAATACGAGTTTAGTAGTTGGGCATTATGAAAAATCCTCTGATTCTATTATTTTTACTACCTTTATTGACTATTTCGGTAATTTCAACTATTTCAAAAAATTTTAGGTAGGTTACTTATAAAAGTAGAAGTAGGTACCTATATAAAGATTTTGACAATTTTTATAATTTATCTAGTTAAAAACTCTCAAATCATGTAATTCAACCTCATTAGAAATTCAATCTAAAAATATTTGCGGAGATTTGTGCGGAAAAGAAACACGGTATGATTGTTTGAATTCTGGAGTCTGTCTTTGTGAAAAAGAACCAGTAAGTGAAATTAAACTAAAATTCTAGAAATTTCAATATCTAAATGTAATATTATGTAATATGTGTACGATATTGGCAGTATTACAAAAAGTTTTTCAAAAAATTTTAGTTTCCAACTACTCTTGGTGGTGTTTTTGTCCACTGTACTAATTGGAATTATGTAGAGCAGTCAGAATGTATTGGTCTTTGCAAAGGTACATCTGTAAATCCAATAAATACTTTATCAAGATTTTCAAAGAGTCTATAAACTAAGCTTCAAAATTTCTAGAAACTGGAACAAATGACTCGAGAGTTTGTTGGACTCCGTCAAAAAGTAATTATTGCTGCTGTTTTGATAATATTCCAATGACATTTTACTAACAAATCTTATTAATATGCCAAAATATGAAAATAAAAAGTGAATTTTGATAATTCGACTGATATCTTGGGTCAAAAAACTGTCCGCCTATACTTGATCAAAATAAACTTATCCGAGAATATAGGTAGTTATTTCACAATCATGCAAAATTATTCATGAATATAATATCAGTAGTCAATTTCTTTTAATAATTAAAGTAGCCTATATATAAGTGTATAAGTAATATAATTTAATGCTATTTACAAAGGAAAATCATCAAATATTTATGCATTTATTCCTAAATAAATTATCACAAGCAAAGCGAGCATATATGCCCAATATACTTTATGTACAGAAAAAATGATATTTCAAAATCAACGACTCCTCAATTGCTCAAAAAAGATTATTAACCCTTTCATTTATCAATGTATTTAATAAGTATTTACTAAATTTTCGCATCACCCCACCACATTTCGACACTTTTTATAGCTTTTTATGAACTTTTTAATTTTTAAGAAGTATTTTAATCAGAACGTAGTCAACAAAATAAGCTCTCAATACTCTCAATACTCATACTCTAAACTGATACTGATAATAGGGTATATAAATAGACTCTACATTATTATTATTCAAGCCTTTTTTCAAGAGTTAAAAACATCAAAAAAATATAATACTCTTAAGTACTACTACGAGTACCAAAATTGTTAAAACTTATTTGGAATTTCCATAAAATCATAATATAGAATCTAAGTATGTATTGAAATTATAGCAAAACTTTTTTTACAGGTATTCAGCCGTAATTTTTAAATTTATATGCCTATATAAAATAGCTAAATGTCTTACTATTAATTTAGCTTTTTTTCACTTTTCAAATAATAACCAAAGGCTTATTGTGTTCTGATTCTGATACCATTTCATTCATAAATATAAATAAGTCCACAAAAATTTAAAATTTTGATAAAACTCAACTTCTTAAAATGCTTATATAAGTACCCTATACTTTATATTATGTATTGAGTGAGTAAATGATTAGTGCAATGCAAATCAAAGTCATCAAAATCTCAAAAAATCTTTGTATAAAAAATGAATTAGCACCAAGATATGAGTATTTCTGTAGATTACATAATTTTTCGCAAACTTGCAATTCAACAAAATGCATTACTACTTACTAGATACTTGTAGACATGACATATCATATGTATCAGTACTCAGTACCTATAATGTATTTATATTCTAATTACCTATACAAATTAAAATTGACTAACAAAAAGCAACTTTCAAATATCCTTTCCCTCATAATCCCATAAAAAGCATATACATTTTATTGTTTAAAATGCACTACTATACTTTGTGAACTTTTTTGTGCAAAATTTTCGCAAATGTCTATGCAATCCTATATAATATATTACCTACATAATGTATAAAATGAAATTGTTCTGCCTTTTTAGACATTTTACTATATTTTATAGATATACTGATACAAGATTTGACCTTGTATGAAAGGCAAGCGCCTACCTCACTAAACTAGTCTCTATTTTATTCTACACTTTCTGCATTCGAATTCGAATTCTGAGTTAAAGTACTCGTATACAAAACCTAGACCAGACTAGACTATTCGATCTCGACTACGCATATATAGTATCCTACCTATATTACATACAAATACAAACCTATGTATAAGAATTTTATAAAAAATTACGTTATACAGTCTATACATTTTAGTATACATTTTAGTTACTACATACACAGCATAGTATTTCAGAAATTCAGTCACACCACACTCAAATCCAGCCAATCGAAATTCAAATCTCTCTTTTTACCCATTTACTCATATTTTGACGTGTAGTTTGCCCATTTAATTCTCTATACAATTTCTTTTAAACCTAAAGTATTTGTATTTTTGTTTTGAAGATTATTTTTATTTGATCTTTCAAAATATTATCATTTCTTTTTACTTCCGATTTGGGCTTGTGAACAGAGTCAAGTGGATTTTTTAAAAATTCTTGGATTTGTTTTGTGAAGGTTTTGTAATCCTAAATTTCAAGTTCAAGTCAAATTGAGACACGCCGCCGATTGTGAAATTTCTATAGAAAAAACTCATTTCATTCAGTTTTTGATGATACTGATATTTAGGTAAGATCTTGACTTTTTGATCTTTTTTGTCAATTATTTTGTAGTTTTTCCTCAAAATCATTTAGATTAGTTAATCTTGATCTGAAGTATGTATGTATCAGTATAGTACCAATATTACAAGGATATTTTATTTTTTTATCTATAAATTGACAAATACTAGATACCTTACCTACTGTATTCGTACTCGTAGTAGTAAGTAATTATGTAGTATGAAATATTCGAGTGATTTAGTTTGAAGTTTTGGATTCACTGGTGTTTTCAAACTGAAGGTTAAGCCGTGAGAATTTTAATTATCTTATTTATCAAATCAGTAGTAGGTACATACGTAATTTGCATACAAGTAATTAATGTAATTATAAATGTAGCTACCTAATCTTAATTGCTTTAATAATAAGCACCATACTTATTATTTTTAAAGGTTTTTCCCAAAACTATTGAAATTTCTGCGTAAAAATCTAATACTTACCATTAGAATGAATCATTTTTACTAAATTTTAGAACTGGAACAAAATGAGACTTAATCTGAATTCTGGTTTACTTGGTTCACAACTGAAAAACCTGACTTTGGGTGCTGATTTCCTACTCATAAAATCCAGATCGAGTAATAAATCAATTTATTTTTATCAAAATGCTCGAACTTTGGCCACAAAAAGACTCACACCATCACTTACATTCATGACAAATGCACCTGGAGTCAAAGACATCAAACTTGTAAATAATGGGCTACATGATAAGGATTCAAAAAATGGGAAAGTGCTCAAATTAGACCTGAAGAGTGAAGGAAGACCCTTAAGTGTACTCGTCTGTTGGCTAATGAGCAAAACAAATGCAGTGAATAAATATGCCAAAATATATTTGGACCAGGGCTTCGATGTACTAACAGTCCGAATTTCCCCTTGGCAGGTATTTTTATTGTAATTTGAAATTTGTAAAATAAGATACAAAATTTTTTAAGTTTTCAATGGATTTCGAATTGATTTCAGTTATTATGGCCAAGATCCGCAGCTCCTATTATAGAAAATGAGATCCTAAATTACCTCGTTCATTCAGATCATGAGAAAAAAATACTTCATGGATTCTCGGTAGGCGGGTATGTATTTGCACAAATGCTCAAATATATGGAGCAGGATGAAGCCAAATTTAAAGCTCTACGAGAATCTTTCAAAGGTACTTAAAGGTCAAAGGTCTTATTCGAGATTTTTAATATATAATAATTTATTCAAATTCAAAATAGGTCAAATCTGGGACTCGGTTTGTGATATAGAGGGCACCGCAATTGGAGTCTCAAATTCAGTTTTTCCAAATAATTCGACCCTTCAAATGAGCCTACAAAGGGCAATTGAATATTACATGTATATTATGTAAGTAAATGCATTTTATAAGTTAGGTTAGGGTATACCTAACTTATATTCTCGTACAAAGTCAATTTATCTTATATATGAATATTTCAGGTATCCACTCGCTACCAAGTACTACTATGAGAGCCATGAATATTTCTACTACCATCCACTGAAGTAATTAAAATACAAAACAATAAAATATTGATTATTGACCGTATATTTTCGATTTTTAGAGCACCAGCTTTATTCTACTGTTCGCAAAGTGATCAAATTTCATCGATCGAAATTGTCAATAAACTTCAGAGAGAATGGGCCAAAGTCAATATACCAACTAGGTCCCGGGTTTGGCCAAATACCTTACACGTCAGTCACTACTACAAACATCCAGAAGGTAAAATTTTAATTTTAGAATCTTTGTTTAAGAAAAATAGCAGTTTTCAAAACCAAAGGATTCATTATGTAAAATATATCGATTTCAAACTTTTTATAATATGCGTATCTAAATGACCATCCACTTATTTATTTCATAAGTTTACATTTTATGGCATTTCTAATGAGTTTTTTTTATTTTTAGAATATACTGAAGCTTTGATGAACTACCTGGGAGGTCTTGATATTCTACCTGGAACTAGAGCTAACACATACATCGAGGAAGTTGAGGAAATTGGGAAAGAATCGCAAATTAACAGTCTTGATGGTTTGCCAATTAAGGCAAACCAGATGGCTAATTAAGTTTCATTTGTAATAGCTTTAAAATTATACATTTTTAGTAAATTATCCGGTCGCAATCTAAATCTTAAAACATAAAATAATCCAAAAAATCAGTGAGATAACTATACTATTTACTACTATTATATTACACTTGTATCGAAAATCGAAACAGCATACCAATTGGTATTGTATAAACAAACTTGAACTTGATTCAAATTCAGTTTAATTATTTTTACAAAGATATATTTCCAGTTAAATTAATTTAAGATAATTTAAGTATACTTTACCTACATTTAAAATGACTATTCATATTTATTTTGATACTTTCTTATAATTATTTAGATTTTACGAAAACAATAATTTGCAAATGTTTTAGATATACTTTCATTAGCACATTAGCACTGACTATATGTTTCTATTTCTAATTTCTATCAGTTATTATAATCAGTATACATGATTAGGTAAATCCCACTTTAAAACTAATAACACTTTACATGTTTAAAAGTTGTAGTACTCTGTATAAAATTGTGAAATTGTAAATAGGGTACCTAGCATTCAGGTTTAATATCTAGTATCAGTCAATTTCGATAAGGAAAAAATATCGAAAATATTTCAGTTCTGGCCGATATGGTTGATGATTGAGCAATTTAAAATTAGGTAGGTACTTTACTTACATACAATTAATGTTTTATTTCATTTATGTGTATGACAAAAAACCTTATTTAGAAATGATGTTTGAGAAATAAATAAATTTAATCTTGTTTTCTATTTATTTTTTAAGTACCTTGTGTAAATGGATTCATTTCATTCATTCATTCAATCTATCATTCATAATATATCCATTCATTGATTCGGTCAAGAAATTTAATTTATAGATTTGGAAAAATTATAACTTTTCGTAAATATTAATTTTTATTCAATTTTTATTTAACATTTGATATTTTAGAAAGGTTTTAAAATAATTTACTTTACATTACCAAAAAATGCCTAGGTATGAAATGAGTATATATTGTACCCTACATAATATGGGTTATTCATTTAAATCATTTTCCAAACTTCTAAAAAACATATTAGTCCAATAGATAATGCATTACACTCGTATTTACTAATAAAATTACATTTTTTATATCTACCTGTCCCTGTCCATATACTCAATACTGACTACTCACATGTACCAGTATTGAGTATGTCTTATTTTTGAAAAAATTTCTTATCATTAGCATTATACGTCAAAAGATTATTTGATTTTTTGTCAGTAAAATTTTCTAAAAATTTCATGTGTACGAGTAGAATAGCAATCAGCAAATTGTGTTTACCCAAGAATTCTCTAAATAGTTATATTCAAGTAAAAAATGTAAAAATGCAATGTGACAGACTGTCAGAAAAGGGCTAAATGTCCCCATTTGATTTCATATTTAAATATTAATAGGTACATATATCTACTTACTATTTCTAAATATTTCTAAAACCAAATACCATTATCTGTGTACTTAAAATGACCATTAAAGCCGGATTAAACCTAGATTTCATTATTTCGAAATAAAAATGAATCTTACAATTAACTATATACCATAGTAGGGTATATAAATATATCAAACCTATTCATAACTTTTAAAATTCAATTTTAAAATACTGTAGCATAATAAAATGCAAATATTTCTAAAAATAAGATTTAAAATGCGACAAAAGTCTTTGCTAATTAAAATAATTTTTTTTAAATCTGACGAATATGCTTCCTACTACTGTAGTATTAGTACTACATGCAACAAGTATTTAGAATATTTGAAAAAAAAATTAAAATTTTTTGCACATTTTATGAACGAAAATTTTAAATACCTATACATATATTAAAATGATTCAAAATTTTCAAGACATCATGATTCAACACCTTTAATTCTTATGATTCAAATTAGATTATTTCAAACACGTTTCAAAAATTACAAATTGACGTCAATCAACCCTGAGAAACGATCCAAAAGTTCATAAATATTTAATAGAATGTCATCTCCAATTAAATCCATTTTCTTTAAAACTCGAATGATTTTGAGATCCATTTCTAAATCGATATTTACACTTGTAAGCAAAACAATTGTCCAAAAAAAGCTAATTTTTTTTTTAAAGTTCAAGATTTGTGACATGGTTTCATGATGAAACATTTCGCATATCTAATTCTACTTTTCGGGATTTTTCCCTTTATCAGGGGTGATCCACTCCCTGGTGAAATTCAAAACAATCTGATTAATGATAATAATGATTCTGACAAATCAAGTAATAATTTGGGTAAATATTTCAAAAATTACTGGTAAAAAGATTATTTATAAAAGTATTTTGATACTTTTTAGACTTGACTGAAAATACAGCACCACTTTTGAGTCCTGATTTGATTGAGCTTTTATTCCCACCTGCTGTACATCGAGGTCCAGCTTTAGGTAAGGAAGATACTGAATACACAGAAAAAATGCGAATTCAATTAGCAAAAAAATTAGCTGATCTTTTAGAAGGTACTGATCCATCTAAAGTTGACCTTCGACAAGTTGCACATCGGTAAGAAAATTTCGCAAAAAATATTAGACTTTATTCGTAATAGTGGAACCATATTTATTCTTACATATCTATTTTATTTGGGCGTATATAGATCCATAGATCCATCAATTTTTTTGCGAATCTACTCGTATATTGGCCCAGAAATCTTTTTTTATTAAAAATTATCTGAAATTTTATATCTAATTTTTAGCAATAGTCAAAAGTTCAATGTAATTGTTAAGAAATTGAAGTAATTTATTAAAAAAATCCAAAATTTGGTTAAAGAAACATGCAAAAAGAGGCTTGAATTTTTCCAAAATTTAAAATATTCTGTAGAAAAAATGTATTTTGAGGATTTTGACTACCTAACTGCTTACGTTTGAACTACTTATAGATTTGAAATAACTAAAAAGATTAAAATCCCTCTATAAAAATGACCTAAAAATGGCCTAACTTTGAAAGGAATAGGTAAAACTACTATATTGTATAAGTAATTTTTTAAATATTTTCAGATTAGCTAAATTATATGTGAAACAATTGGATCACACACCAATCGAAATCACAGATCAAATCTCTTCAGAAAGTTCTGGATCAGATCAGATTGAAATTCTTTTTCAAGAACCAAAAACTGAAATTACACTACCATCAAAAAATTACAATTTCACAGGATATCCAGCCCAAAATCGTCACCGGCGAGGTATCGGGAATGATCCATTTCTTCTCTTTTTCTTAACTGAAGAAAAGATCAAAAGTATTTTGGCTAAAAGACATTTATCTCGTAAAAGACACGTGAAACAACCAAAAATTAAAAAACATCACGAATCTCACGATTAAAAATGAACTGGAATCTCAAATTACGAATGGAACATGGTATAATATGGGTTTACACTTTTTACAATTTACAAAGGGTTTAGATTTGTTCATAGTCATTTTATTTGTCAAAATAAAATATTTGTAAAGTAGTTTAAGTACATTATTATTATGTATGTAGTATAGTTAATACAAATTGCAATAAATGTTATTAAAATGTTATTTGAATATATAAGTCTTGTATGAATATATTTGATTACTTATCTACTATATAGGTATTTACTTGTGAATTGTGTGAATTATTGTACCTTAGTTTTAAGTTTCGGAAAAATAAGAATGATTAAAATTAAACTTAAAGCTTCAAAGCTCATTATGACGCCGTTTAGGGCCAGGACACCATGTCTAGCGTAGAGAAATGAGAATAGAACTGGACCTATATGCAAATTACCATTAAAAACTCAAATTTTAAAAAAATTCAGATAAAAACTTACCAAGCATATACTCAAGGCTCCCTACAGAATTATAAGTACCCATTTTTAAAGCCTAGAAATCAAAAAAATGTAAAAATTCGGTCATATAAATTGAATTGTATACAGCTTACTGCAAATTTGTTTGCAAATAGTTTAGTATAGATTGACTGAAGATATGCGTATGTAAAGGCCTGTAAAAAAGAAAAATTAATAACTACAGGTTATATTTAACTAAAATTATAGGGAATTACATATCCAATAGTTGAAATCACAAGCCCCGCAAAAAGACTGTAAGGATGGACATGTTCACCGGATCGACACCAAGATTGTTCTTCTGGGCATCTGTGTATTTATAGATAAATTTAAAATTTGGAAAATAAAAATATCCTATCAAAAATCTACAAAAACCAAACATTACAAGATTATGTATTAAATAGATCTGGAATTTTGATGATATTTATTAAAAGTTCTGAGGTTTTTTCGGAGAATTTCTTTGAAAATTTTGAATTTTGATCTTTACACAATTGTTTTTAAATATTCAACGGGCAAAATATTAAATTTCATTTAAAGGGCTTGAAAAAGTACCTATGTTGTTTGAGATTATAGACATATAAAAAGGACAAAAATAGTTTGTATTTTATATCAGTAAAATAATTTGTATATGTCGGTATTAAAAATAATTGAACCTTACCCATGTTCTAGTATTTCCCATTTAAGACCTAGAGTATCACATATATCTTGTTTATAATATTTTCCATCACTAATCTCCTGCAATTCCTGGGTGATTGTTTCATTCAAATCACTTTCATTCAGTATAGTTGTGGACAATGTCACGTTTTCAATCGAACAACCCATTACTTTACGATGTGCTTCAGAATTTCCAAAAATGGGGAACATGAAAAATCGACCACAAACGAGAGGAAAGAGTCCCAGGAAAAGTAGAACATTTCGATCTTGAAGTCTAAAAAAGTTCAAAAGTTCATGAAATACTTAAAATATCTAAAAAAAGATTATCAGAAACTGAAAGTACCTAGGTCCTAGTAGGATAATGACGTAACAACCTAAGGCCACAAGTGCTATTACACTTGACGCAATGTTGACCGAGGAAAGTGAGGATTCTTCATTCAGTCCATAAAGATCCATGACTAAAGGAGTAGCCAAGCTAAAAAAGAATAATTTATAATTATTTTAAACAGGTCAGTAGTCAGTACACAGTCTTTCTAGAAGGATTTAGTATTTTGGATACAAACTACTCTCTAATTTGATTTTAATGAATTTTTACAGATTTTTTTTTCAAATTTTAAAAATTCCTTACGTATCAAATGAAGTCACATGCATTGAAGTCGTAAAATAAGTGAAGAAAATGACAAAAGCTGTGAAATATTTTGAAAAAATGCTTTCCTCTCCAGATTTCTTACTATCTGATGACAGTAATTTGCCTTTTTCTACAAAAAAATCCATACAAAATTAAGTAAAAATTAGTCTAAAAATTGTTCAAAAATTTACTTCCTAGAAGATTGTCATTGGCATCACTTGCATTGATCCCACCTTCAATCGAATCATGTCTATTTGCCTCATGGAAAAACTTGGACATAAATAGCAGGATGGAGCAGAAGAAAACAATGGCTGTAATCCAACCTGTGGTTGTATACCTAAAATTGAAATATTTCAAAATTTTAGCATTTTTATTCAATACAGTATTTTCTTGTATAAATTTACATTGAAAGAGTAAGTTTGCCATCAAAACCCAGAACGAATCCATCATTGCCCAATTTTAAAAGTAGAATTTGCAGATCTATAATAAAAACATTAATGAATCATATCTATGTAAGTTTTGAGGTCATATTTCTCAGTCATAGTTATGAGACTGGAAAAATGGCATTTGTTATCAATTACTAGATGTAAACTGAGATTTTAATTGACACATTTATTTATATATAAAGTACTTACAAGGTCCTAAGATATATCCAATCGATTGTATGAGAACAAAATAGGCGATTGATTTGGTCCGATCTTCGAAAGATGATGTTTGAATGAGACTGAAATTGAATGTAATCAAATTAATTACGTAATTTGAGATTAATATAAATATTTACTGATAGCTTTATAGTAGGGTAGGTACTTACTATGTTATGAGGAGGACTTGATTTGCTATAAAAATAGAAATTAGTAGTAAAATGTAGTACATATAGGTATACCTAATTTTGAATTTTTTGAATTTTTTTGCTTACTATTAGAAACTCCAATAAGAAATTGCTCAGCCAAAAGGGATGGAAAGAATGATTCGCCACTTTGCAAAGGTAAAAGTGCATACCAACAATTTGCGAAAAATGCCACGAAAAAACATATGACTAAGGGGAAGCGAACAGAATTTATTTTTGAACTCCACCAGCCTATTAATGGAGCCGTTATAAAATAACCAATCTGATTGAGTGAAAAAACCCAACCAAGGTGTTCTTTACTTGCATTTACACCATACTGAAAAGTAAAAAAAAATCATAAAATCATTCAAAATAGACAAAAATACACATTTAAATATTATGTGAAATTGAACTCATAATCAGGTTATTTAGAGCTGAATTGAACAATTATAAAGATTTATCATAATCATACTTATTTATATAATTAAGTATGAGAAAATTTAGTTATCTGTTTTATAAAAAACCACATTTTTGAAAAGTTTAGGATAAACTTAAATTTTTTCCAGTCAACACAATGTGATCATTTTTTGTATAGTTAAAACGCTAAAAACTTAGTTAAACTTTAACGCTAAACTTAGATAATTTTAGTTCAAAATTCTCTATTAAAAAAAGAAGTAGTTGATTCAACAGTTTCATATACTGATATATTATACTGTATATATTATTTTGTAATCCCTAATTTGATTTTGACTTTGACTTATTGAATTTTTTACGTTTTAAATTTCTTAATTTTTTTTTGTTTCAATCAAAATTTCTTTACATTTTATATAGAGAATACTAGGTTCAAAATCATGAGATTTTATAAAGACTTTTTTCCATTAGGTAAGCATGTAAGTACATTTTGGAAATTAAAGATCGGTTTACATATAATATATCGAATTAAAATCTTAAAAATATGAAATTTTTAACGAAAAATGACAAAAAATTGATCTTTTAGGACGATTTTTGGTCAAAATTCGATATTTTTAAAGCCAAATCATAAAGAAACATAGGTATATGTATTTTAGAATCTGAAGGTTCTGGTGTATTTTTTAGAATAAATCTAAATTGTAAGTACCTTTTCTAAATAAGGCCATAGAGATCTTAAACTAGCTGAGTAGGCAAAGGCTTGGAAAGA
>JAQIXA010001970.1:0-20644 GCA_034699045.1 Nanhermannia cf. coronata Gr-Ori-00579 | reverse complement strand
TTTTTTTTAGCTAAAAAAACTAAAAAAAAACTCAAAAAATGCGTGGCTAAAAATCGTCGACTCTTGACTCTATGTGCACTACAATAAACTCTGAAAATGACATTGAATACTAAAATATATTTGTGAGCCCTTGACCCCATGACCCCTTAAGGTCAATGTCAAAGGTCGAATTAAACACTGTTTAATACTATTTTTACATTTAAAAATAGGTGACCTGGAAATTGATTTTTTTAAGGGTCAAGATTTAATACAAAAATTCTCACAAAATTACAATTATTGTAATTTTGTGACAAATAAATTATAAAAATTATGTTAATTTTCATTCGTTGGTTTTGGTTTATTTGTTCAATTTTAGTCAAGTTTTGTATTTGGTCGATTTGTGGTCAACTTTGGTCAATATTTCGTCTAGGTCAGTTTTTGCCAAATTTTGTATTTGGTCTATTTTGCTTAATTTGTTGCATCATTCTTGATCAATTTTGGGTGGTGCCGGTGGTGGATTTGGACATTTTTAGTTTAGTTAATTTTGTATCAAAATGGTTCACGCACTAGTAGACACGTACAATAAGGTCGTTTTCAAGAAGAAAAAAGTGTATTTTGTGGACAACTTGGTCTTTCGGCTCCATCATTTCTGGACATGTTTGCTACTTCTCATTTTCTCGTCCATTTTTGCTTATTATATCTCATTTGGTAAGTTGACCTTTATACTTTGACCTTTTAACCTTGAAATAATGTCGGTCATTTCATTACTACCGCTAAAAAGTTGGTACTAGAAATTATTGTGCGAGCGAAGCGAGCACCTACTATTCAACTTTGCTTGCACTTTGTCCGTCTGTCTGATTGTCCAGAGGATAACTCGAGAACTACTGGACCGATCTTTACCAACTTGGCATGAAAGACCCCCCTTAGGGTCTCGGTGTGCCATTTTGACAAAAATTTCAGATTACCCCATCCCTTGGGGTCAGGGGACCATTTAATGGTTCCCCATGTTAATCAAATGGGAAAAATCCAAAATGAGGTTTAAGTGACTTTAATCGATGATGGAGATTCAGAATTTGATATCAGTTTGACCCGGGAGTTGACCTTTGACCTCGAAAATTGACCTTTGGACCCGAAAAATGGGGCAACTTGTGGGAAACCCAACTTGTGTTGTTTTCGTTGCTTTGCTCGCACAATTAAGAATCAACTTCTAGTGAGTTGATTAAAGCCTAGTTTAGATATTTTCCACATCATACTCGTAATTTTTAACATTTAAAAACATTTAAAAACATTTAAAAACATTTAAAAAACATTTAAAGCCCTCAATCTCAATCAAGCCACAGAACTTAAAGAATAGAACAAAAAAACAGCCAAAAATGCTCGGAATTCGAAATCGAAAGAATACTTTTATTTTATTTTATTACGTTTTTGTTTTTATTGATTGATTTTTGAGCTCTCTCTCCACCGACCGAATTCCCGTTTCTTTTTGGACCCATCATGTCCCAGCCACATGGTCAAACAAAGGAGGTGGTGGTAAGTTGACAATTTTTTATAATTTTTACATTTTAGAAAGTCATAAATAGTCTAGATGTAGAATTATACATTTACATACTGGATATTTACTCCATTTCTAATCTAACTACGCTACAGTAAAAAAAAAACTTATGTTAAACTTGCTCCTAAACTTGGTCAAGGTCAGGTCAATTGGAATACTATTAAATATGTCTAATTAAATATGATTACCTATAAGTACCATCAACAATGCACTACAATTACATAATATCTAAACATTTTAAAAACTATAGATATAGAGTAGACCTCTGCTGGATTTGTCGTATAATTCAGCTCTGAAAAAGCAAATTTAGGTCTCATAAATAATTACATAAATCATATTATTATAATAATGTACTAAAAAGCTTTGTAATTTATGAGGACATAGTTAAGTTTTTAGAGCTGAATTGAAATTGACACGGCTTGACCTAATTAACTAGTTAATTGTTATATATATAGGTAAGGTATAATAATAGGTTAAATAGGACTTATGACTAAAAACTTAGAAAATTTTTTCGAAACTCAAAAATGAGATTATTGCAATTATAGACTATAGACCAAGTCAACTACGCTGATTCCGAATATCGCCTCTATTTCACCCGGAAGTTGACTTTTGACATCGAAAATCGGTTTTTTCGGAAAAAATCGAATTTGAGATATGACTCATTTTAGGGGTTTTCAACCATGGAGATTCCAAATTTCACATCCGTTTGACCTCATGGTCACTCCTTCACACAGAAAATCACTTTTTTCGCCACAAACCTAATCTAACCTAACTTATTGCAATCATAACCCCTCAATGTAGTCACAGGAACCGAGCGGGTCACTCGGGGGTATCTAGATCCGTACATAATGGGCAGAGTATAAGATTTGTTCAGAGGTCGCTTCGCGACCTTTTATGTACTTGTGAGTCGTGAGTTTATGCTACAAAAGTTCGGTTTTATCTCAAAAAAACCCATTTTCGGGATGAAGGAGTGGCCTAGGGATCAAACGGATGTGAAATTTGGAATCTCCACGGTTGAAAACCCCAAATTCGGTTTTTTCCGAAAAAACCGATTTTCGGTGTCAAAAGTCAACTTCCGGGTAAAATAGAGTCTATATTCGGAATCTGCGTAGCTAATTGGTCTAGAACTGCAATAATCTCATTTTTGAAACTCGAAAAAATTTTCTAAGTTTTTAGTCATAAGTCCAACCGGTATACAGTATACAGATTGGTCAAAATAATATAGTAAGGCTTCAGGTTAAGGTTAAGGTACTAATTATTAATGGAAAAATATTCTAATTGTATCTCTATCTCTATCTGTATTGTATATTTAATATTTTGTTTAAAAGAGATATTTTTTTTTCATTTTATTTTAGCCAGATGTATATCAAAGTGTGATTGATGATGTGATGACTGGTGTTAGAAAGTTATTCCTTGATGAAGGTGAAGGTGTTGACGAAGAGTTGCTTCAAGAGCTAAAAAGCCTCTGGGAAAATAAATTACTGGCTGAGTCTGTATCCGAGTCATCACATACGGCTTCTACTTCTGCTGCACCCGGTATGAATTCTCTCAAATATTATTCAACTTTGCTTATTCAACTTTGCTTGCACTTTATCCCTCTGTCTGTTTGTCTGTGTGTCCAGAGGATAACTCGAGAACTACTGGACCGATCATAACCAAACTTGGCATGAAGGACCCCCATAGGATGGGGGTGTCCCATTTCGACAAATAACCCAGGTGGCCTCACCCCTTGCGGTGCTGCAGACCCTTTAAGGGTCCACCGGAACCGCAAATTTTTTTTATTTAATATAAAAGTTCCCCATGGCTTGAAATGCAAAGATATATGGTCCGTGCGGCCCCCCGGAACCGCACGGTGGCCCCTGGAACCGCAAAATTTTTAATTTGATAAAAATAACATTTTATAGCTTTGCTCGCACAATTAATAATCAACTTCTAGTCTAGTGAGTTGATTAAAGCCTAGTTAAATTAAAATATAACTTAAAATTTTTATTCAGCTAACTATGGAAATAATAATGGAAATCATCATCCATCAAGTTCACAACCGATTATACCGGAAGATCCAGCTACTCTGGTCCCGATTCAAACGACTCTATCCTGCAGTAAGTAAAATTATAAAATATAATTTTTTTATAAATACCCAAATCCTATCGTTTAATATTTTATCTAATTTTTAAAAATTAGTGTCTTCGGAACCTACTCTTCAGGATCACGTCAATGCAGCTTTGAATCGAGAAGGAATTTTAACTTCATCAACTCCAGCCTCTGTTATAACAACTCAGCAACAACAGACTAATGGTATGGATCAACTTGATGGTGCTGGTGGTGGTGATTCAAGCGATGAAAAAACTGGTAAAAATATAAAAAATTCAATCTATTTGAAATATACCTGCACACGATAAATGTTGAATTAATTTTTATACACTAGAGCTAGAGATCGAGACAGCAGCTGTTGAAGACGAGGAACCTTTAGACGTTGAAGATGATGTATCTGATGCAGAAGAATCAATCCATAAGCTTTATAAAACTGAGAATATTCTTGTTTGCAACTACGAACGGGTACTACATTACATAATGCTTTATCTTTTTTAAAAATAAAATGAATTTTAATAATAATTATGGCCTATCAATATTCATTGTGCGAGCGAAGGGAGCACTTACTATTCAACTTTGCTTGCACTCTGTCCGTCTGTCTGTTTATCTGTCCAGAGGATAACTCGAGAACTACTGGACCGATCTTAACCAAACTAGGCATGAAGGACCCCCATAGGGTGGGGGTGTGCCATTTCGACAAAAAACCCAGGTGGCCCCACCCCTTGCGGTGCTGAGGACCCTTTAAGAGTCTATCGGAACCGCAAAATTTTTTAATAAAAATAACACTTTAATGCTTTACTCGCACAATTAATAATCAATTTCTAGTGAGTTGATTAAAGCCTAGTAAATTAGAATTAGACATTTATATGATAAAACGATCCAAATTTTAGAGTTTACACTTGACCTAGAGGTCTGAAGCCTTCATAAATCTTAGATTAGGAAACTGTGTGATCTTATTATCAGAATATGATTCACTTTTTAAAGGTCTATCTCTAAAAATTATGTTTTTAAGTGATGAATTTTGGTACTTTTTGCTCAAATTGTGTATAAACTCGAGCTAAAAGTGTTCAAAGTTTGTCTATTGAACAAAATATTTACTTTGTGCTATTACTTTATACAGGGTGAATTTATGAAGAAAATATGAGGGATATGGCATTCAGTAAAAGTTTTTGGACTCATTTGATCCTACTGGTACATTTCACGAGCCAGGTGAGTAATAATTAATATTTCATTTCTATCAGTAGAAGGTACTAGTACTACTATCTGTACTTATAATAATTTATTATTCTTTTGCACTTGCAAAATTTCTTTTGAATTTTGAATAAAGATCAGCAAAAGAAATGCTTCAATCTTGCTTTTAAACTAGATTAATAAATACTTGTATTTTAATAATTAAGACGACTGAAACTTATATAGCTATTATAATGATACCTGCTTGCAATTTGAGACATTTTCGTCCAACAAATAAATTTTTGACAAGTTTCTAATTAAATACAAAACTACTATAGGTAAGTATAAAGTTGTTGTGGTCCTCTTTTGACACCTTTTAACTCTCTCAAACTTGCCAACTTGTCAAGGTTCATGAAATAAGTACCCACTTATATATTCAATAAATAGTTGATAAGATTCAGAACCAAATTTGAGCATATTTTTGGAAGTTTTGTAGCAAATTTGAGCATATTTTTAGAATTTTTGAAGCAATGTAAGCTAATTTGCAGCCTAAAATATAAAAACGCCCCAGGTCCTTCAATGTTCAATTATCAGTACCTACATTAAATATGATGTGATGTGATAATTACAACATGTTAAATCCCATAAAAAAATGGTACAAGCTATAAAATACAAATAAAAGTATCACTTTGAAAAATACACACAAGTGTCTAAATGCAGTTTACAGGTTCATAAATACAAATACCTACCTTACCTACCTATCACTTTCAATTTCGAATTTCAAAGAGCCAAAGGTCTCCTGAACAAAAGAAATGTTAAAAAAATATTGACAAAATAAAGGGACCCCTTTTTTACAACAATGTGTGTGGTATTTTAAACCACGGGTTGTCTTAAACCCTACTCAACTTTTTTTCCACAGAACCCATTGTTGTCATCAATATCACATTTTTTATGTAATTGTTGTAGGTTTACATAAATACATAAATGTATAAATGTATGTGGTTTTTGAAAGCATATAACTTATCTGTGTCAATTGTCGGTATCTCATAGCATATCCAGTAAAAATGCATCAATTTTTAAGATTTTTTAAGAAAAAGTGGCCTTTCTAGAGAAAAAAGGTCACCTGGAAAAGTGCATTAAATAGTAAAATAGTTCAAATCTGATCTAGATATGGTTTATACTGAGATCAACCTTGGCCTGGGTACCTAATTTTCTAAGGTTTGTTTCATCTTTTTAGCAAATTCTAAACCCTAAAAAACTTAAATTGATCTATTTTAGAGCCTAATATCCTGAAAAGTAGGCTCCTTTTTTACCTAATAGTTACAAATTCACTTTCAGACGAATTCTAAAAGATATTTTATTTATACTGATACTACTTAGGTACTAAGGTAGGTAGGTACTAGGTGCATGTGTACTTGCTGAATTCAAGGTATTCGGGCATAAAAGTTTAAGATACTTTAACACACATTAGTAATTTAAAGGTAAACTCCCCAATCTAAACCCATGTTATATCTATTATGTTGTAGTACAAGATAACTTTGTAATCTTTATTTCACTATTTTACTATTTAGCTTATGTAATAGTAATAACCATAGTCTAGAGTCTAGGGCAAATGTAGAATAATTTATGTATGAACTTTATATGTAGGTTCGTGTACTTGATGAAATTGACCTAATTATAAAGGGTACATGCCAATGCATACTCATAATTTATAAGAAATTTCAAGTTTTTCTTGAAATCTTTAATCAGGTACCTACCTATGTATCTATGTACAGTGTTAGTAGTTAGTACCTAGCGAACCTATAGTAGGTACTTAACATTTGCATAGATGGGTAATAAAAGTCTTGAGATAACAAATAGCAGCACAAAATAATACATTCTTTAGTGTAAATAATTTTAAATAAACATGTTTTTAAGGACCCATACATGCCTTGAAGGCTAGCTATTCAAAATTTCAAAAGTCAAATTGACTTTGTAGGTGTGTTCTCAAGTCTTTATAAGTATGATAAGATGTCTTTATAAAGTACCTTTTTAAAGGCTGGGTGCTTTATAAAGATATCAAAAATATGAGAAAAAAAATGTTTGTACTTTTTTTGTAAGATGTGTAGAAATCAGGCTGGAAATCTCAAAGTCAATTGAGATGTGAATTTTTGTGCAAAGGCAAGCAATAAAATGAGTTTGTGAGATTTTTGTGAGATTGAAAAGGACCCTTTTTTTCCTGGTAAAAATGAAAAGAGTCATAATAAGCATAATCTCGTTAAAAGATCTGAATTCTGAAGGTTGTACTACTATACTAGGTCTAAAGTACCAAAAATCTCTATTTAATTCGAACTTTTGACATAATATAAAAGTAAAGTATCTAGTGGGTCTAGAGATAATTTGCTTGTTCGAAATTCGAAAAGAGATACAGATCTCAGCATGTCAATTCAATGTGTCTAAATCGAAAAGGAGAAAAAATAAAATGAAATTCCACTGGTAGATTCAGATAGAGAAATGATATAAAATTTGTACAATTAAATGGGACAATTTGATGAAACTCTGACAAAAAACAGTCGAATCTCTCTGGATTTTGATAAATGGACAATTAGCTACTAGTAGGTACAAGGTATATGGTCTAAATGTGTACTTTTACAGAGTATAATTGTATACAATGTAGGATAAATCTAAGGACAAAATAAGGTTTCTCCAATTATTTGATAAAATCGCCAATTACAGTTAGGTATTTTAGCAAAAATTTCCAAAAAATTTTGAAATAAAGATTTAATAGTATCTCTATTCCTTAGTTCGAAGTTCGAGCAATTGAAATTTAAATTATCTAGAAAATATTTTAATTGCGATATTTTGGCTTTGATTTTGATATACATATTTTGAATATGTATAATAATGGTAGTCGGTCAAAATTCTGCGAGTATATGTCATTTGTAGTATCTACTACTAAAAAGTAAAAAAGCAGGATTATAACTAGGTTGGGTTTTGAGTCAAACTTTCTTCATTTAAACTCAATTTTTTGTCTAAATGTGCGAATTACTTTTAAATTGTAACCTACTTTTTTTACCAGATTTTTTTGAGATTCAGGTTTAGAATTTGAACTAGTTGCATTTTCAAATGGTTTGACAGAATTGCTGATTTGTTCTCACTTTATCTAAATTTTTCAGCAATTTTTTCCAGAATTTTTCCATTTCATTTGATTCGGTTTGATGCAGATTGAAATCGGTAGATTTGCTGATACATATTTATATTATACTCGTAGTAGAAGTACTAGAAGAATAACAATGTTTTAGTTGTTCTACTACTCGTAGTGCTACAATAAGATGAAGTACTCGTATATAGTTTTGGTTGTAGAAAAATGCAATCTATGAAAATAACCATAAAACCAAAAATAGGCAAATTTTTTGCGTATTTTTATTATAGTAGACTCTACAACGAATAGTACATGTAGGTAGGTACTATACTAAGATTTTTTTTTTTACTTTATTTGCGTATTTATATTTTTGATACAAAATCTAAATCTCTATAATCTACTACTAGTAGTAATACCGATAGTAAGCATTGTATGTAAATGTACTATGTTCCATTTTAACTAATATTATAAATGTTTGGTCTACTTTATGATCAAAAGAGTTACATAAAAAAATAATCTATCATCATCACGAAAGCTTTCAATCAACAAATTATCTCTATAAATAAACATACCTATTACAAGTTTTAAAAAAAGTTACAAAAATTTACTAGTACCCTACATACAGTAGTACTAGGATTTGGACAAAAAATTCATAAAATTCTAAAATGTCTTTGTGCAAATAAAAGGGGACATTTTCAGATTTAAACTTTTTCATCTAAAAAGTAAAAATGGAAATATCTGACTTTTTAAGCAAATTGCGATTTTTTGACGCGAGCTAATAAAAAAAATCATATTTGGGAGCACTTAAGTACTACCAGAGGATATATATTTAGAATGGATGAGAAAAAAATGAATCTTTTGAAGCAAAAACCCAACCAACATCAATATCAATTCCATTTCAATATATCAGTATTAAATTGTACTACTACTAGTTACTAGTACCAGTACCAGTAGGCCCTTATCTACATGAGTTCAGAATACATACAAGTACCTAAACTGATCGTGAGTATAAGTACTAGAAGTACAAAAGAGATAAAAATTGAAGTAAAAGTCTTGGATGCGAATAATATAACAAAAAAAACTATCATTTTTTTGGCATTGGCAAAAATAAATCTCGAGTTGTCCAGAATCCTTCCTTTCTTACTTTTTTGACGATTTCTCATTCAATTTGTATCTATCTCTAGTATCTAAAAGTATAGGTACATACTACTCGTAGATATAAGTAGTTTGCACAAAAGTATACTAATTTAGTAATGCACTTTACTTTTCCATTTTATAAAAGTATGATCTTTGACATTTTCAAACCTATACTCCTGTACTGTACTCCTGTATTAGCATAATAAACTCGAAATCGTATTTAGGTATTACATAAACTTTAAACTTCAAAATTCAGATTCAGATTCAGATTACTAACAAGCAATTTATATTATCAAAGGCTTATGCATAATTTGATTTACTTATAAACATAAAATTACCTACCTAGGCCTATTCTGTAGGTATATTGAATATTGAAATTTTATCATTTACTGACAAAACAAGTCAAATGAGCCTTGAATCCAATTAACCAGAAATTTTGAAAAGTTTAGATTTTTGTATTCAAATGAGAGCAAAAATGCTTTCAAATAGGTACCCTACTTTTAGCAAAATTTTTGCTTTTAAAATCGCTATTTTGATTTTGAAATGAAAAACTGTATTAGGTAATTGTAAGTTCATATGTATACCTTTAGTGGAAGCGCATAGCTGAAGTTAGAATGAATTTATGAAGGAAATTTACACAATTTTACAAGTTTTTGTAAAATAAAGTTTGGACTTTTTTTGAAACCAAGTATCTATCTGTACTTATAAAAGTGAAGTAAAGGGTGATTCACTTTGATTATGAAATGAATGTAAATGAATATAAATGAGAATATATGATTGCCTAGACCCCTTTACTCTTACTACGATAGTACTAGTAAAGGGGATTTACATTGACAGATTTATCTAATCCTAAGTATTTGCTTTTTATATTCAATTCAATTCAGAAATAATCTACAAAAAAAGGTAGGTAGGTAGAATAGAAACTTGAAGTAAAGGATTTAAAACTCTTTTATAATAATACTAGAAGCATTGGATAAAGAACTTGAGTCATATTTCCAGCATAATTTGACTAAAATATTGGCTCAATATCATTTTGATTGTTTTGCCTCAAGTCCAAAATACAAAATACTGATAGAACTTGAGGACTATGAACTTAACTATTAAATATTATGATATGATTAGTACTACTATTGCTAGTACTAAGGATAAGAGAGTTTTTGAAATTAATGTCAGATTTAGATTCAAATTACATATAAATCCCTTTTGATTATATGTAGGGTACCTACATTTTGTTTTTGTTTTTCTATGAAATCTCATTTGAACAATTGAAATGAGTATAGTAAATAACAATAACCAGTTTTATTTTGACATAAATGTATGCAACTTTTCCTATAAGTAAAACTCAAAATTGCATTTTCAATCCTGGATAAATAAAGTATCAATTATCCATGTCATAAATTTGTTAGTAATGATGATTAGAATCGAAATTTGTTGAAGAAAAAAGTCGTAATTTATGGTAAATTGGGTAGTGCACAGTAGGCAATTGTAGTACTGTGCATTACATTAATCTCCAGTCTCCATGTCATGTCAATTTATAAAAAAAGCATATAAAATGTGCAAGATAAATTTCAAAATTCAGCTTTCATTCACATTCACATAGTCAGTGAAACTCATAGTCAGAATTTGACTGATCCTGAGTTGAAATTGAAATAATAATAAATCGTTGAGCTCAAAAATATTTGCTTTCACTACAAATTGCTCAAATTTTCGTAAAGATTGCAATTTAGATCTGTATGTACAATGGTAATTATGTATAACGTAACACATTTTTATTGGTTTTAGCAATCGATTGCACTCTATTTGGAAATATTTTGTATAGTAATACCGATATGTATAGAAAATTTCCAAACTTTTTTCAAAAAATTAGCAAACAGATTAATTTATGGTTGAAATTCTGATAAAAAAGGGTCGAAATTTTAGAGGTTTTTGAGCTATTTTATAAATATCTTGAGTAGTTTTACCTATTACCTATATCGAATTTTGCGAGCGAAGCGAGCACTTACTATTCAACTTTGCTTGCACTTTGTCCGTCTGTCTGTATGTCTGTTCGCGGCATTACTCAAAAACTTCTGAACCGATTTTAACCAAATTTGGTATGAAGGACCCTTGTAGGGTCTAGTTGTGCATGCTCGCAAAAAATTTCAAATTTCCCCACTCCTTGGGGTCAGGGGACCCTTAAAGGGTTCCCCATATTAATCAAATTTGAAAATCGATGACGGAGATTCAGAATTTGATGTCCGTTTAACCCTGGAGTTGACCCCAAAAATTGGCCTTTGAATCCGAAAAATGGGGCAACATGTGATGTTTTCATTGCTTTGCTCGCACAATTAATAATCAACTTCCAGTGAGTTGATTAAAACCTAGTAATAAATATTATTTTAGAAACTGATTTGAAAAATTTGTCAGTTTTAGGTACGGTAAAAAGTACAATATAGAGAGATTTCGCTTTAGTTTTCCTTTCTAACTTGAGCCTCGACTTTGGCTACAATTTCAACTTTATTTTTAACTCATTTTTATACAATTCTAGTTTACAATTTACAACTGTACTAGTATTAAGTACAATGTAGGTTATTTCATGTTCATTAGTATTAAAATTAAAGAAATACTAAACTTCTAGGATACTAATGTTCCTCATTAAAAAGATATTATTAAAGTCTAGACATTTAATACTGTTCTTCTACTAGTACTAGTACTATCTATAGAGGTATTATCTATACGTATAACGACTATACTTTAGTGTTTGTAAAGAAAAGAAAACTTTTGAAATTCTCATACATTTTACTTTTCCAAAATATCTTACAACTTTTACTTAAATTCGCATTTGCATAAGTACCCTACCTATTCATTTATTTTATATTTATCCTTAGCTTTTAGGGGTAAAAAAATCTATTTAAATCTGGCCTTAGGCGTCCTTGAACCACGATCACGATAAAGTACAAGAAATATTGCAAAAAAAAAAATGCAAATGCATTAGCCTCCTAAAATCTTAATCTAACTTATCACGGTTTAAAATCGAAATCGTAGGTCATAAACTCGAGCTTATCTCAAAAAACCTTAAAAGTAGGTATGTACTACTACCAATATATGAAATACATAATATACTTGAATGATTGTACGAGTATAAAAAAGTTTTTTGGAGCTAGGTCATAGTCATAAACAGCAGGGGTAAAGATAAACCTAAAGAAAAAATGTGTAAATACTTGAAAAGGTTGAAAGTTGGGATTGAGAATGAGAAGCGGCAACTCGAAGGCTATAATTATTTCCGTTGTAATATTATTATTAGGTAAGTAAATGAATTATCATTATTTGAAAGAATGAGTTGAAGAAAATATTTTTTAAAGCTGAGAAAAGACCAACTACTTCATATTATATGACTTGTTCATATATGAAGTTATTACAGTAAAATATCCATATAAAGAACTCAATACAATTAGAATTGTTGGACAAAAATCTAAAAATTGTAAAATCCAAATTTTTCCATATAGGTAGATCTGTTTGGAAGTTTACCGAAAACTCAAAAAAAATTCACTTTTATATTAATTTGACAACTTCTTCACTATCATGTAGGCTACTATAAGTACCCTACATGATATTTGAGCTTCAAATTACACTTTAGGTACTTTAAATACCTGTCTTTTATCCCTTATATAGAGATTCTGCTGTAAGATTTAAGAAATTGAATATGAAATAGATAGATACCTTATTATATGTGGTATATTATGATAGTGTTTATTTTGACATGACCCTTGAAACCTGAATATCTCTGTTATACTTGACTATATTAGGGTATTATAAGTTCTTGTACATAATAATATTATGATATTTTACTTATTTTATCTACCTTTAACTTACACTTACCATTAGACTTACCGGTAATGTAATAATGTATTACTATTACATAAGAGAAGGGATATTTTTATGTTTTATTAGTATTAGTTGAAGGAGTATTCATTTTTATTCTTCATTTCCTTTTGTATTTTACTAGGTATTCAAGTACTACGAGTAGGTAAGGTAATGTAATTTTTAGAGACTTGAGATTTTAAAATTTTAAAATTTCAAAAGTAGGGTTAAATCCACTTGAATTTGGAAATATATACCATAAGGTATATATTATACCATTAATTGTTAAAAGCTAGTTAAAATATACTTGGGACTTGGGGCTTATAAATGATTATAAGTCCAGAGGTTATGATGTAAAGAAATGTAGAATCAAAGCTCAGATTCAAAATTGAAATTAGGTAAATTAGAAAATTAGTATAAATCAATATGCATGTATGTATAAGCCAATTTGTAAAATTAGCATAGTAAAATGATACAAAAATTTTACTTATAGGTTTGAGTTTGATACCAACATTTATGATAGCTGAGATAGCTGATTGTAATTTGGAATAAAATTTTCAATTTTAGCAAAATTTTGCCCAAGAAAGTTCTTATTCTTATCCAACTGCAAAGTTTTTTATAGGTTACTTTGGATTTACAAAAATTAACAAATCTCAATACCTAAACCAACACAAAATCTAAAAATAAAAGCAAAGATTTTTTTATTTTTGTATGACCAAAGTTTGTCAAAGTTTGATATGAGAATCTCATTGTGTAATTATGAATAGTAGAAATATTAATAGACCTTTGAATAACTATAAAGTTCTTACAAGATCTCAAAGAAGTACAATTAGTGAAATAAACCTACCCTCATCGATTATTAAGATTTCACCATCTACTCAAAATTTCCAGTTATTTTCAAAGTCAAGATCAAAGTCATTATTTCAATCAAATAGTATCGTTGAGGTTCAAGTTAAAGAGCAATTATCAGATAATCTAAACTGGTTGGGTCAATTGGAGAAACTTTTGATTGATTTTTTCCTCGTCATTTTTGACTCACCTATTGATTTCAATAATAAAATCTGGAAAGAATTATTCCCTGGACTTGATCCACAAGGGGTTGAGGAAATTTTTCAACTGCTGGAGCATAATTCTCCAGGTAATTTAAGGGTATTCGAGCATTTGGAAAGAGATTTTTGGGAAAAAGACATTTGCCTTAGGACATTTGCCATAAGATTTTTGCAAAGCGGACTTTTAGAAAATGAAATGAATGATCACTTTGAAATTCAGAGGGGTCTATTTTTGAGCTTTTAAATGACAATCGTGGATCAGATGTCACTTTGACATTTGAAATTTTGGAAATTTTGGAAAATATTAGCTATATTGGTATTAAACATTGACGATTGTTATTTTTTCATATCTCCAGATAGACACAAAAGCTCAAAAATAGACCTCTGAATTTCAAAATGATCATTCATTTCATTTTCTAAAAGTCCGCTTTGCAAAAATCTTATGGCAAATGTCCGCTTTGCAAAAGTCCGCTTTGGCAAATGTCTTTTTCCCAAAAATCTCTTTCCAAATGTCCTAGATTCTAATTTAAGGGTCTATAGATAGATTGTATAGTTGTTCTAATATTTTTTAAATATTTTCAGAAATCTATAGTAAAGTAGGCGAGGTATTAGAGCATTTAAAAGATAGTTGGTTAGCAATCTGGAAAGGGTCGAAGAGGAAACGAGAGGAATTCTTCAGTATTCTTAAAAAGTATCAAAAGCAGAATCAGAATAAAATCGGGGATAGTGATTTTGAAGCAGAATTAACTGATAGATTGATCTTTTTTGGAGTCTTTTTGGATGATCTTAAAATGCTTACTAAAAGTAAAAGTTTGGATAATAATTATTCACCAAGACTTACATCACCTCGAGGTAATTTTCCTATTACATAACTATCATAAAATGTGACAGAGCTAGAGAAAATGGATTTTTTGTAAGCTTTTTTGACTTGAATTCTGCCGAAAATAGTTCAATCTTTAAAAATAGCCTGATCACAAAATTCTACTAAAATTTTCTTAAATCAAACTTCAAGTCATTCAAAAATATTTATAAATTTTCAAAAGTCAAAAGTTCAAAACATCGATACTCACCGAAATCTCAAATCTCGATGTTACTCACATTCAAAAAAAATTCCTAAATTTTTTCTTAAAACTCCTACAGTCAAACCTGAAGAACATTTCGCAAGGGTATCAAAATATCATTTACTATACATTCGATGAAAATTGGGATTTTGATTACAATTTGCAAGTGTAAAATTGTGGTTAAAATCTGTTTTTTCAGAGCTTAAGAGGTGACCCATAATTCGATGAGATACAGATTAAATAAGGTATTTTTCTAGGTTGTTGCAAGTTTATTAAAAAGACCTTGTCGACGTCCATTCACACCCCCTGCAGTACTCTCATATACGGGAAATACAGTGAGGAATAAAATAGGTGATGGTAATATCGATGAGCTGGTTGAGTTTCATATGGGTAAATACATTGATGGTGATTATAAATTAAACTCGAGAAATATTAAAGAATGGGAATTATATGCTTTGAGAAAAAGGAGAGAAACACTGTCAACAAAATCATTACAAAAATTTCAAGATTTGGAAGATTCAGATTCAACAACAGCGACAGCAACAACACAATATCAGCAACATCATCAACACCAAAAGCATCATAAAAATCATAGAAATGAAAAGAAAATTGATCAAAATCAAGATCTCGAAGTCTCCAAGAGTCTGGATCTCGAAGACGGGTATGGTAATGGTGATAGCAAACCTAGAAAAAGCAATAAATACAAGTTGAAGAAACTTAAAAATGTCCTCTCAAGTTCAACTGCCATCTCAATGTTAGAAGACAATGATTCTAAATCAAAGTATCCATCTAAATCTTCTCATCAAAAGTTGAAGCCGAAATTGCAAGATGTTTATGAAACTGAATCAGGTGATGGTGAAGAAAATGATGAGGAAGATGAGCAAAATGATCCCTTTAATGACTACCATGAAAATATTATAGGAGACATTATAAGTACAAAAAAGCAGCCTGTAATCAGAGGTAAAAAAAGCAATAATAAAAGTATCAGTAGCATATATAGCAGTGGTAGTAAAGGTCAAAACCATCATTCAAATTTCGGCTATAATTATACAAGTACAAGATCAGTTGATCGGAGAAAAAGTACTGGTCAAGATGGTCTAATTGGTGGTTCAAATTTATCAAAGATTGGAAATTTTGATGAAGAAATTTTGGAAAATCAATTGTACAATATGTCACTTTATCAGCAAGAGAAACAGGCCAATAAATCCAAGTCAAATATTCGAAGATATCGTAATTACAATATGAAAAGTAGGCCAATTAACAATAGCAAATTCAAGGGTAATAATGGCAGTAATTCAAAATCAAAAACTACGAACAATCTTCGAAATCCTGGGAAAATTGACACTTTTAGTAAACCGAATTTGTACTTTGCAAATAGACGAAAAAGTAAGCCTAAGATTGGGTTTGGAACTGCAATACCTTCTACTACTACTGGTATAAATAATAGTAAGGATAGGTCAACTGTAAAATTTGATAAAAATCGAAAATTTGAGACTTTAGTACGAAAGAATTCAGGTCAAAATAATCAAAAATTTGACCCTCAACAAGTTCGGAAATCTAATCTGACCAAGTCAATAATGTCTGTTTATAAGGCACCAAAAGCAAATTCAAATATGAAATTGAAAGGGGGATATGAATACAATTTCGAGCAAAAATTTGAGACGAAATCTGAGGTAATTCATCAAAAATCCATTCGAAATCCTCATATCAGTGTTAGTAATTTGAATCAAAATCAGAACCAGGGTGTCCAATTGAGAAAAAGTCATCAATCCCATCAAAGATTCGAGGATTCGAAATCAGAAAATTATCAAAATTATCAAAATTACCAAAATTTGAGCAAATTACCAATAGTACAAGTACAAGAAAATACTCGTAGTCGAATAACTTTAAATACTTTGATAAATAAATCAGAACATGTAACTACTACCAGTAGTACAAGTATTGCAGGTGCTGGAAATGATGGAAGAAATTTTGCAAATTTTGCAAATTCTAATAAATCTACTAGTACATCGTATTCAATGCCATGTAGAAAACCTCAAGCTTTTCAAGGGTTTCCAGTTTTTAATGAAAATGCACCATTTAGGGCTCAACACCAAAAACAACAGCAAGATCAAGATAGTGCAAATAATAATTTCCAGAGGTTTAAAATACCTTTTGAAAAGTCGCCATGTAATCGATTTCCGTCTAGGAAAAAAATACCACCAACAATAATAGTCTCAAAAAATGTGTATAAATCACCAAGAACTGATGGTCCATCGAATATAATTCGAGATGTTAATTACAATTACCAACCACTGGATCATGTAGTAGAACAATCTCAATCTAGACCAACTGTCACTATACATGTTCATAAACCATCGGCTTTTCAAGAAAAGGATGGGAAGAATTTGAAATCAGTTGGAGGTCAGAATTTGAGAAATAAGAATATTCAGGAGGCAAGTAATAGTACTTGTACAAGTAGCAGTAGAAGGAATTACCCGGGTAGATCTGTATTTCATCCAAATGCAAAGTTAGATTATGTAAGTTACATAAAGACATACAAATAGACAATAATTGAAATATTTTGCCAAATTTTTCTGATTTAAGCCTTAAAATTTCCATAAAATGATGCACAATATCAGAATTTTAAAAATTCCTAGGGTCGAGTGCTTTATAGCTACCTATTTAAAAGATATTTTTATGAAATTATTTTCAAAATTTTGAACTATCTAGAACTATCTAGTACTCGTAGGGTACTTATTGCAAATTGGAAAATTTGGCGAATATGTAATTTAAAAATCTGTACCAAAATCTGAACTTATCTGATTTTTTAAATTTTCTAGACTGACTATGAAAGGCTTGAATTTGAGACAATTGACCAAAATCCATATCAAAAACGAAATCCTTCCAGAAATATCCAAGTCAATCTGAATCATCCTAGAAGTAGAAATATTCCAGAAAATCAAAGGGCTCAAAAATCTTATTCATTCATTCCACCAAAGCAAAAATTGGCTGAAAAAGTATCTGATAATTGTATCCTTAATTGTAAACAATCAATTTACTATTCATCTAAAATAATGTAACCTTGTACTTGACCTCTATTTTATGATCATAAATTACTTGAATTTTGAGAATAAATATTGCCAAAATTCCAAACTATCTATAGATTACAAAAGAATAGTGCCTGTACTATAATCACTTGAAGCCTTGAAACAGCGAGATCGAAATTCAGAAATCTTTTGCATTTTTAGAATTCTTTATTTTTTTGGAAATATTTCTGATTCCACTAATAAAAAAGGGGGGAACCTTTGAGGTATTGTACTTATAAATACCAAGGAGGTTAGGTTTGAAATAGTTAAAAAAGATTAGATAAGTTTTGTGAAAGAATCTTTCACAAGGATCTCAAGGATCTTGTTATAAAAAGCAAAAGTAAACACTTGGAAAAAAAGAAGAGATTTATTGAGGTCGGTTTTTATTCAAAAGGATTTCCATGTTTTTTATCATTTGAATGGTGCAATGCAATGAAATCGAAATCCTCATGATCTTGTTATTGGAGACAATTTCAGATAATATTATGGATTATGGAGATACTTACGATTAGGTAGATATACTTTTTCCTTTTATTTCCTCTAGATTTTTACTGGAAGTAGTAGGTATTTGTATTTATATTTAGAGTTAAAGGATTTCCAAAATGACTTTCGGAAATGGTGCCTAAAATATTCTATGTAGTATTTGTAGGTGATTGATTATGTCAGACCAAATTTCAAATTCTAATCTTATCACAACTCAATCGACTCACCACCAACTTAGAAATTTAGGGCTCAGAATTGACAATTAAAATGATACTTTTAGGGTTCAGGGTTGTAAATTTGATTCTAAACTATTTATATAGCTAGTACGAGTAAGTAGTATCTTTGTAGTGCAAATGGCTTTTATCAAGTTCAAGAAAAGGAATACTTTGGCTAAAAAATACATTTCCAAATGCCGAGATTACACTTTTTCGAAACCTGGTATTCTTTGGAATTTTAATATTATAGATATAGCTCGATAATTATAGTTTAGACATTTTATAAACCCATCAGAAACTGGTCAGAAATTATCTCAAAGTTCGAATTACTCGTATTTTTGCTATAAATCCAAATCAAGATTTAAAATAGAAAAATTAACAAAATTTCGAACTTTTAGATTTTAAAAAGGTCAGGCCTATAGGTGAAATGATCGTACTAATTAAGAATTAAGTATTAATCTGAAGTACTTGATAATTTTGCTAACTTTAGTATAATTTTGCTTGCCACTTTGAGTGAGATATTATTATTATTCTTGGTTTCTTGTCCCTCTCTCTCTCTTTAACTATAAGTTGAGTATTTATTTTATTCTGCCTTCTAAATTTTGGGTGAAATCACCAGCAGTTGTTGAGAACAAGGAAATCCAATTGAGAGAACAGGACAGATGTTAAACTCAATTTCAGTCAAAATGTATGTTTTTTGTTTGCCCTAAACTTATCGCAAAAGACCGAGACAAGGACTAGCCAAACCCATTGATAAAGACTTGGGAAAATAAAAGCATTTGTTGGACCTTCGAATTTCATATTTAAATGAACATTTCAGATAGATACTTTGAATCTATACTCATTTGCCTATAAATACAAAGTAAGCACAAAAAGTGCTTAATCAATTATGATACATTCTTCAAAAAATGACAGTCTATAGTTAATTTATATTTACTTACAAACCTATTTAAACTAGTTAATGGACTGTTTTATTACTTTGATTAATTACATTGATTTTGATGGTCATTTTTGTGTTAATTAATAATAAAATTGAGCAATTTGATTCAATTTAAAAGTAGGTACTTACAATACAATTAGTACCCTACTTATGGTTAATGATAACAAACAATAACAAACAATAAGTCCAAAACATTTAAAATCAATTTGTTCGTCAAAATTACTTTATTTCGAAATAAGGTATTTTCAAACACTCATTTTTTGATACTCTCAAAAAAGTATACCCTATGGATTCTTTATCTGAGATTATCTGGATTTGCAATCGTTTAAGATTTAGATTCACAAGGATAAGAGTTAAAAATGTAATCTTGAATTAATGTAAGGCACAGATAGGGTATTTTTTTCTAGTATAATTTTTTAAATATTTTTAAATTGACATTTGATTGTGTGAACATTTATAAATGAAAATGTAAACATTTCCTTTACTTATTTCCCATACAAGGCTGTTCAAGTCAGAGACCACACTGCACTGGTCGAAAAAATTCAAATTCAAAAATTATTATTTTTTGTACAAACCAGCATTTTGTTTTCTGTAAAGTAAATTAAATCTACGGAAATCCTTAAAATAGAACTACCTAAATTATTTTTTGACAAAAAAAAATCTAAACGGCGAATTACGCAGTTACTACCTTCAAATTTTTTAGATTTTTCAAATTAATTTTCAAGATTTCCAAATACTCTAATAGTAAATACCAATCTTTAAGTCTTTAGAATCTTGAAATATACGAAAATATGAAATTATATGTGATAGAGCATGAGAAAATGTGCATAATGTAATTACTATCAGCTAAATTAGTTAAATAAAGGACCTTCAATTGCTTGTTAGTTGTAGTTGTAAACTGTAATAAAAGCCCCAAGTATGTGAATTCCTCCTTATGG